>VFXL01000116.1:0-80001 GCA_009761765.1 Phenacoccus solenopsis | reverse complement strand
TACGCCTGCTTGTAGAGCTCATAGTAAGCCACGTTTTTCTTGCACACGCCCGGTGCAGGGCGCATGCATATTAATATTGCACACAGAGCAGACAACAATCTGTATGACGTTGCTGGATGAAATTTGCTACACTCCTTATTTCGAGCATCTGTCCGCATTTAAAAACCTAAATCCTTCATCGATCGTGTAGTTATTGAGCCAAATACGAATACAATTATTTTGTAAGTTTGACCGAGTACGCGTTCGTAAGATCGGCGAATTCGTAATACTCGTAGACGCGATTTACGCGGTTAAGTGCGGAGCGACGTGACGCAACGCAACACGAGATGAGATCCGCCTTTCGTCGTTTGCGGATTTATCGCTAAAATTCGTTAGCCGCTGTATCACCTTGTAATAAAGCCGAAAAGCTGACACTGGATAGCGCAGTTAAAGATAATACCAAAAAGAGGAGGTGGATAGACGAAAGATGAGCGATAAGGGTTAAACGAGAAGAGTCGGAAACGAGGGAGGTAAGAAAAAAGATGAGAAGCGTTTCATTGACAAATTGGTAAATTATACGGCCGCTAATATAAGGCTAAACGAAATTTATCCGGTTCGTGTTTTGAAATTAACCTCTTTCCCCTCGTTTAACGAAATAACGAATTGCGACCCTTTTACATTCTTTAATTTTCTCTCTTTCCATTGTGACGAAGCGAGATGCGCTGACGGTACACCGCACACCGCCCTTTCATTCCGATCTTGGCTGCAATTTGATTCGTTAAAAAATTATTCAATCGTTCTTTATTTAGTCCTTTCAAACTGCAATTCAATCGAATAAATTTATTCGCGCAGTATTATCCAAGTGCATACAAGTATTCCTATAAATAATACATATCAACATAATACATGATGGGTAGCCTGCGGTAAATACGAATTTATCGCTCATAAAGTTGAAAAAAAAAAGGAGGCAGAAAGTTTTTTGTTAATATCTAGGAAAAGAGTTGAGTTAGAGAGTTCCGAAATGGCTTATTCTAAAGAGCCTGACATTTTATTCATGATTCAGTTTTAAAACATTACTGCCATATTGTGATAAAACTAATCAATTTTTTAGAGCGCCTTTTGTGAATGAGCTCCAGTACTGAAAATAAATTCGATTTTTTGTTTGATTTTTTGCAAATATCTCAAGAAAGAATATAGAAAGTTTACACGTAGCTCATTCGAAAGAGCATGAAATTCTGAATGTGTTTCACTATTAAAAAACAACAGCCGCATTGATTTAGTTTTTGAGATAATTCATGGTAAAGCAGAAGAATTGTTTTTCGAAATTAATTTCAAAAGTAAATCGATAACAGTAACTTTAGAATAATTAAATCATCTTGCATGTCGATCTCTTTAAAATGAGCCATTTGCGAACCCTCTATTTTAAATTGTTTCCAAGATATTAGCGAAAGACGATTCCAGCCAGCGCCGTATTCAAGACCATGCACACCATGTGCGTGGATGGAGCGCAATATTTCAGGGGCGCAAAATTCAATCGCAAAAATGTAAAATTAGGTGATGGAAAAAGATATGCTATAAGATTTGTGAGTAGCTAAATTATCGTTCTGTTGTTTCATTCCTACTGCTTCCTTTTAACGGTATATTTCACATACACGGTTCTTTTTTTTTAGCATAACTAAACTTCGCAGGCACTATATTATGTTACCTATATGGGAACCAAACTTCATTATAACGCTAAAATAGTGACATTTTTGAGAGTAAAATTCTTCGTGAGTTTCTTATGGAAACTTTTAAAATTTGAAAATGAAGAAGATAACATACTTCTCTTTAATTTGTTCTGAACGAAAAATTAAAATTCCAATTTATAAGAAAGTTATAAGCTGTGAAATATAGCCTCCTCAAAAGCCAATTTACACATATTTTTGCGTTTTTCTCAACAAATAATCACTCAATCAAAAAACCTTCTGTGAAGTTTTTTAAATTCTTATCATAGGTGTATATTTCAAATTTCAATTGAAACAGATAAGTAGTATTTGAGAATCAAAGATGTACCAAAATGGCCATTTGGCAGGCAACCCAGTATGCAATCGTGTATGTGAAATAGACACTTAAATTCTAAAAGAAATAGCGAACAGCCGTATACTGCTGCGGTTCAGATATATGGTTGCGAGAATGTATTAAAAAGAGTTGTTGATATACGATGGTCTAGTCGAAATTTTGCTTATAGTAGCTTTTATGGTAATCGTGAAACAGTTTCAAAAGGCCTATGAACCAGTATTGAAAAAGATGAATCACAGAAAGTTCTCACTCGTTGTGAAACTCAGGGGCTAATAAAGGAATTAAATCGTTTTGAATTTGTTTTTATGACAATCTTTTGGAATGTAATCTTGGAAAAAGTGTTTATGTTTTAAACTAAAATTCATTAAAAGCGACATCACTATACTTCATTGTCATAAATCTGAGGTGGTGGAGGTAATAAGATGAACCTTACATCTACACATTATATATACCTAGATGTTGAGACGCAGATCTAGAAAGTACATGGAGAACAAAATTTTCTAAATACGGCACTGATTCCAGCTCAGTTTTTCAGTGATAAATATTTAACATACGGTGGGCTATCTTTGTGTGGTTTATAGCCGGCTACACATTATGCGTGATGCGCGATTTTTGATTCGCGAATCACCCGCGAAACGCGAATTTGACACAAAACACGCATAGTGTGTAGAGTAAAATTCACGCTGTTTCGCGTTAAAAAAACTGATGTGTAGAGGGCGATTCGTGGTAGTTCGCGAATCATCAATTTTTTCACGAATCCCTCATGAATCACGAAACGCGCATCGCAGATCACGCATCACGCATAGTGTGTAGCCGGCTTATCCGTCATAATATCAATATAATCGCCAGAATCAACCTTGGTATAGGTAGTCGAACGAATTTTAAGGGTTTAGGTAGTAGGTGTCTACCGGACACTTGGGTGCGTATCATAACCGGCTTGAAGGGAAGGGGAGGGTTGAGTGTCTAACGCCCCCGAAAGTTTTTTTTTTTTTAGGTGTTTAAATCAACTTCTTGGTAATTTAAACAATTTACTATCTTTTCCACTTGACTTTATGAAACTGACCCCCCCCCCTCCACAAGCAGCGATCCTGAAACCGGCACTGGTACGTATGTATGTACGCACCAAGGTGGTTGAGTGTTCATTTTTTTTTAAATTTCAAATTCATTATCTCTAATATTGTTCATTTTTATTAAAAAAAAAAAGTATCTCAAAAATTAAGTGAAAAAAAGCAAATTTATGCGTGGCGCATCGAGGTTGAAAAATTAGCATTTCATTCGATGTAAAAATTACACTAAAAATGAAAAACTCGACGAAAACAATTATAGAATACATTTGGTGGGCATGATTAATTATCAATATGAAAAATAGAAAATAATTTTTTTTTTTTAATCATCTTTAAATATAAGAAATTGTACACTTATTTTATTTTATTTTTTTACATGAAAATTTGGGTTCCTACTGTATTTTTAGCGTAAAATAAAAAAACATAATTATTTAGAGATTGTGAGCGAAAAAAATTATTTTACTTGTATTTTTGAAGGACCCTAGTATGCACGTTTTCCAAGAATTCCTATCTCAATGATATGAAAATCATGAAACAAGCCATTACCATGGTATCGAAAAGGAGACTTATTTTCAGTTTGATAAAAATGATGTGGTTACCACCCGCTGAAGTGGTTGTATTTTGGACTGAAAGTGGAAGAAATGGTGTCTTTTCGATCGCAATAATTATTTTAGCTACCGTGTTTGTCGCACCTAAGTACAAAAACTTCTAACGAAAATAAAGCGCTACGCATTTTGAAAGAATTAGTATTAGGGTTAGGTATTTACCTTTTTTCATGCGGCTATACGGCACATAGTTTGTGAATTATTAGCGCAAGAAAAGCATATCGTTGATCACAAAATGCTAAATACTTACCGTACAAGATGTTTTATTTTTCATTTTTTTTTTCGCATATCTTTGCATGTTATGATATTACGAGTATACACCTCGTCTTTACAACATTTTTGCGAGAGTAGTGATATAGTGGTTATTGCAGCATTGTAAAATGACAATGCAGAATACCATGTAAACTTCGTTTCTTGACAACCACTTTACGAGAGCGTTGGTGCAACAACATTTTTCTGCTTTTACAACTGTGTAAATATAGAAAAAGTTTTGGAGTCATGAATACGATTGGTAAAAATTCTGATTGGGTTAAAACGTTCATTCAACGTATAAAAGTCGTGAAATCAGAGCAGGATAGGTCTGGTGTACCTTGGACTGGTAGGAAATGTATTGATGCTAAGAATGAAGTTCAGCTTTCTTGGAAAAATGGAGGGGTCTGGTGTCTACGGTAGGTAATTGCGAAATTACTTCAAAAGATCGTGATAAAAAATATTTAATTCATTCAAATTTTAAAAAAGCGTCAACTTTTTTAATATTTATTGATTTATTTAAGTATTTATTTATTAATTTTTTGTTGAAAAAAACATGAATTTGGTGACAATTTTTTTGAAAATAAAATATAAAAAAATCAGTAATGTAAACCCTAAATTTCGAAAAAAAGTTACAGTTAGTAGGTATACGAATGATTCAGTGCAGGCTTGTACCTAACCAGTCATTTCAGGGGCTACTTTTTTGGTTTGTTGGTGCTTCTGTATAGAACACGAAGTTTTAGTCGATAAGGTCCGCATTTTTTCAGAGGGAGCTCAGCCTGGCTGAGGGCCTAATTTAACGCTTGTAATTATTTTATTCACAACATAAGTACTTTTACATTTGGGGGTGTTTCGAAGAAATTTGTTCGTCATCATTCCTGTCAGCAAGTTCTCAAATTTTTTTTGTCATTGTCTTAAAACTTAGAACGCAATTACACGATTTAATGAACTGAATGAAATATTCTTCAACGCTCACCCTCGTTCAGTCATTATGCCTTACCTTTTTTGGTTATGCATGACGCAGGCGGATACTTACTTCAACGTTATATTGGGTGCCTAATTGAACACCGCATCTAGACTAACTCCATACCATAATAGAAAGATTACGAATTGTACGAATCGATTATTTTGTAATGGGATAGTGCGACGATAGTTATAAACTAGTAGTTTAACAGGGCTGCATCCAGAAATAGGAAAATTTAGCGGCCCACCGAGAAATCCCATTTTTAATGGCCCATTTAGTATTAATCGGCCCAATTTTTTCTTTCATTTTTCAAATTATTGATTTATAGAATTCCTTTTTTTTTTTTAATTCAAAGTTTGGAAATTAAAGGGGCTCAATTTTTACCTCAATCGGGCCAATACTTCGCGGCCCACCGATATTTTCTCGGCGACTCGCCTGTTGGATCCGAGCCTGTTGTTTAAAACGAAGCATTCATGTACAACTTAATACTTACCTATATCACAGAAAACAGAACATTTACTACCAACATTTCATTTTTTAGTAGATACGATTACAATTTATTTCCACTGTAATAAAAATCACAATGAATATTATTAATACCTTTATCATGTGAGTAACTTCATTATTCATTTTAAGAGCTTCAGAAAAATTGGAGAGATTTTTGCGCAGGACTATGTTATCTTCAATTACGCCCCCGGTACGTAGGTGTTGCATTCCTTATTTGAGCAACAAAAATGATGTCGTATGTCGAGCCAAACACGTTTTTCACAGATGCCAGGTGATAACCAGTGAAAAATTCCGTTTCCTTAGTTCGGCGCTCGTTCACCGAAAATACGAGAATTTTCTCCACCTTTATATCATCTTGGGTGAGTAAAGAAAGCTACGCACTGATTTTTCTTGTGGAGTACCACGCTGATTATTGAATCAGTCAAGGCATAAGTCGAATATCAGAACGAATGAAGTAATTTTTATTGTTTAATTAAGCTATGATTAAGCTCATTTTTTTTTCTTGCCTATACAGATGACTAACAGGAACATGGGGTCACTTACCTTTTAGATCAATTTGTATTCATTATTATTCGGCAAATATTTCACGGAAATATGTGACTTGATTTTTTTTTTCAATTTTTCCATTCATTAGCTTCCTAGTCTCATCAAAAATTTCGCCCACCCCTTCAAAAAAAACGTATCCATACCTACCTATGACTTGCTTAGGTACTATGCGTAATATTTCTGATATATGCGCAGCAGCATCCCTAACAGGATATCCTATTTTCATTCGCACAAAGAAAACATCTAGATCAACAAATCACTTATCCGATACCGGAAGGCTTAACAGAAGAGGAGAGGGAAGTGGGACCTTTTTCCCCTGGGCGTACGGAAAAATCTCAATCAACGTAATCAATTCATTACTAGTGAAATAAAAATAAAAATTTTAGACGTTTCCTTTTTCATACTTGCAGATTTCTCTGCGCGATCCTGATCTATACAATCATACTCTCTAGTCGAGCTTGATTGCCAACATTCCTAAATAATTATGGTGGAAAAATGTTGCCAACTGCTGCTCTCTGTATATTAGCCGCATGCGTATCGCATTATTTTCTCATGTCTATTTATCACATACTTACGCATGTAAATTAAATAGGTACATCTAATAATTATCTTGTTATTCGGCATAATGAGCGCATAGAGATGTAGGCATTTCTAGCGAAATATGAATGCAAACCATTCGTTTCCAAAGACGTGAAGAGTATAATATGTTTTAAGCCTTAACCAAATAAGTGAGTAGGTATAAGTCGTAAATCGTAAATCGTTGTTTCTTAGGAAACTTATCATAAGTTTCGCCTTTACATCGTTAACGCTTATTGAAACCCATTCTTCTATTTTAATCCGGTGACCTTGAATTGAATTTTTGTGAACTTTTGAACATAACAACAAAAAAACTGGAGATGATTCACAGAATCAGAAAACCTGTCCTGTACACGTGTTCTTGTTGCCTTGAGAAATACGGCTTAAAAAAATTAAAGACATTGAAAATTCGTCGCGGAAAAGCATATTCAAATTCTAAAAATAACCAAAATGTTAAAATGTCGTCAAACGAGATTTACCACTTTTTATGATTTCTGATCTTCAATTCGCTATTCAAAAAGATACGCTAAAATGGATCAAACAGAATGTCTTGCAAATCTGCACGCAAGCGTAGGTTTAAGCATTGAGGGCGCGGCGTACGTAGGCTACTGCCTTAGATGACGAAATTTTTCGTTTTTGAATCTTTTTTGTTTTTTAAATTTTTAAAGCACATCTTATTTCTATGAGTCTAAAAAATTTGAATACATTTTCCTAGGTTCCGTCAGTCGAGGAAAAATATATACATGCCTATAATTACACGATGAAGCGACGAACTGAATTTAGCCTAGGACGGCAAGTCTATAAATCCGGTCTGTCTATTGGATTCATAATATTTACTTTGGTGAGCTACGAAACAGCGCGAATTTCCTATGTTCAAAGACTGCCAATATCTTTGAATGCTTGTCGTCGCGTCGTTGTTGTTTATTTTTTTATTTTTTTCAACAATAGAGATTCATCTTCCTCTCAAAAAAGCATCCTTGAACTTCCAAAAAAGTAGTCCTCGAACGAATATAATATACGGGAAAGAAGTACATAGATAGATAGAGAGAGAGAGAGAGAGAGAGAGAGAGAGTGAGCGAGCGAGAAAGAAGCCTACCTATACGAGGTTATAGACATGATTTTATTATTGAATAGCTGAGAAGAAAACAAACAGAAACAATAAAAAAACAACAGTAACAACAATATGAAACGTATTTGTCTCGATATCGCAATTCTGGGCAAGTGAAAAGAAAGCAGAGCACTGTATATAATATGTATATGATACGGAAATAAGGTCATTGGCGTTTGTGTTACGCAGTCAGCAGCCAATTGTAATGCGGACCACGCCCTATTTTCATATCGTCGCGAATATGATATAATATTTCAGCACAGGGCGGAAAGTTGTGCGGTGCCCTTATTTAAATCGAAGCGGTTTTATACTTTGCGAAGGGTAAGCGTAACAACGCTACGTAGTGTGCGTTAGTAGTCTTCCTTATTCTGCTGCTATTTTTTGCATTTGTCGTTGTTGTTGTTGTTGCTGCTGCTGCTTCTACTGCTGCTGCCGTTGTTGTTCGTAATGGTGGGGATGGTGGTGGTGGTGTACGTTTCATTTTCTTTCTTTCTTTTTTTTCTTTCTTTCTTTCTTTCTTTGTTTGCAGCGGCGGCAAATACGGTAGATGAGGCGACAGCAGTAGCGGCCGCTCTAGCTTTCGAACTGGCGAGAAACTGCTCGTTGCTATTTTTAAAAGGGTGGCTACTTTACTTATCATTTCATACCGCCAGCAACGTAACGGGGAAACGTAACAATCAATAAAAGCAAGAGAGAACTTGCCCTCTTTCTCTCCCGGAGAATTTCGACCGGACTTCGTTTCACCTCTCATCTCAAAAAGGTTATGTTGGAACCGCAAAACGACGAGGGACCAAAGATATGTATACGCGCACGCCATAAACGAAATACGGCTGTTGGATATAAACGTGGAGACCGGCGGTGGAAAACCTTCATATCGACCTCCGCTGCTTCATCTTCTCCCTCTACTTCGCCGCACAAGGGTTGAGCGTATGACGTAATATAATATAATATCGAAGGTAAACGCCATTGGTCGCAAAAATGATAACTAGAACGCCGATTCGTACGCCCATTTTCAGGTAGATATTTGAAATGCCTCAGCCCTTAAAATCTCTTCTACGCTTTTTTCTTCCCCGTCCGTTCCTATTCTGCTACCTACTGTACAGCTAGTGTACCCTTTAACGCTCTGAACTGAATTTTTGCGGTCACTTTATAAATCTAACATCGGTAGGTATGGTAAGATAGGCACTCTCCTTTTTTTGCACCCTTCTTTGTTCAGTATCACCTACCATGCCTAGTGCCTACTACATAGCGCAATAAAGCTAAATTTCTAATAACTTCAGCAGTCAGCACCGCCTCTGCGACTATCCTTTCACATTTGCTTAGTTGATATTTTCTCTTTTTTCATTTTCCTTTTCTCCTTTCATTTTCCTTTCCCTAGCGCAAAGTCATTGTTCGCATCCTGCTATTTTTGCTTCACTTTTCAAACAAAATTTCTCTTTACTTTTCTCATTTTTATTTTCCTTTTTCCACATTCTCTGCTTTAAGTTGTTTTTTTTTCTCTCTTCATTTTCATGGATGCTTCGAATTTTTTCGAGGTTTTGATGGGAGGTTACTAGTGAGTATGATTATGTATCTAAGAAACGCTCGTACTTACCAAATTTTTCACAGGCTTTTTAAAAGAGATGTTAAACGATAGATGAAACATTGAAGATCGAACCCAACATATGTACCATGATTATTCAAGCACGAATACCGCTCTTCGCCTCCCTAATTCTGCAATTGTATCGTTAATAAGAATAAAGATTCCTCATACATTTAAAATGGCAGTTTATGGGATAAAAACAAAGCGCATAATATTGTATTCCATCAACAATGAAAGGTGGATATTCAAGGCCGCGCACAAGAAATTCAAGGCCAGTGGAAAATTATACGATAAATGAAAAATATTCATTTTTTTCAATTTTACGAATAATGGCTACAAGTTACCTGTATTTTAATTTTTCTGTGGGCTTTATACCGGGTCCTCGAAGAAAGCCTGGGCCTGGACGAAAAAGTCTTATGTCCCTTAGGGTACCTCTATCTCATGTTTCAACACGACTGGCTCCATCTCCTGTGCGTGCTACTTGGCGACAGGAAAATGCGCGAAAAATCTTTTTGCGAGAATATTTTAAAATATTTTAGAATATTCCAGAATATTCCCACATTTTACAGCATAATCTCAGCTTATTCACTCCTTGGACTCCTCTCATCACAAGACAAAACTGTGCCAACCGTAAAGTCTGTATAATATCTTTTTCATTTAATAATACCTACTAAACTTGTAAAAACAAATCCACAAAAAGGTAAATCCCAATTGTGGTGTTTCAGACTTGGCAACATTGCATTCAGTTGTTCGTGTTTTAAGAATAGTTAGCGTCTAGTTTAGTGTTCGTATGTAATGTACCCAAGACATTCTTCAGGGGAGAGGGAAAAACCAAAAATTACCAACTAATACCATGAATTTTCACCAACTTTTGACCTTTTTTCTTTTTTCTTTTTTTTTGGTCGTGTGCCAATATTATTCCTACAGGCAAAGTACTTAGTCGGTGTAAGCCACTGATGAAAGCATATGTTTCATAGATTGTTGACTTTTAAAGATGATAAGCTGCTACCAAAATTTACTACTCACTACCATATACCCATCTAAGTGAGTAAGTAACAAATGATGGCTGTGTAATTCTCATAAATTTTACGGAATTTGCTTCTTACTCACTTTTTTATCTTTTTAGCATCAGTTTCTGATTCTTATATTGCTACTTATTAGCATATAAGCTCAAAGGCGGACTTGGGAATTTTCCGCCTGCGGGCAGTAAATTTTGGCCGCCCTCACCCCTTCAAAAAAATATGGAAAATTTTCATGCAGCATATATTTTTTAAACGTTCATTTTGGTACATAAGCCAAACTTTCAAGTTTGATTTAAAATTTAAAAAAAAATATAAGCAGCCACGCCGCATTACTGGAGCTGAGTTTTTAGCTAAGGCTTGATCAGGTTTGGAAAAAACATTGCTAAGCCCTTGATGTTTACAGAGCACAACCAGTGCCAAGTCTAAAAATCTCTACCCCCATCTCTTCTAAATACGAATTGAGAAATTAAATTTAGAACAAATGAAGTGTTTCTTGCAATGCAACAAGTATATGAACACATATTATTCAAATTATATCTACTTGAGGTTCCTCAAATTGTCTTCAAATTTTCACGATCCATCATTTTGGGTCCATTTTGAATTAAATTAAAGGGATCATATTTCTGGGTACTAAACTAACGAATCCTACATCCTACACACGAAGTTTGGCCTTTCTTTCCCCTTAAAAAGCGGTTTTTCACTTCAACTCCTCTTTAAATGCACGTAGGAAGCTAAAATTAAAATATGTTTGTCACTTCTGCTCATTTTATCATATGACACCACAATGAAAAAATTTCAACCTCTTGTGGATAACCTCTCCTTCTCTCCTCCAGTATCATCTGTGAAAATAAATTTGGGATATAATACACCTCAACAATCGAATGAATTGATATCAATTACATTTCCTCTAATTTGAGGCTCCTCAAGTTCAACTCAAATTTTAATTATATGCCTTTTTGCATCCATTTCGATCCAAATTCAAGAGGTCATATTTTGTTGGAGATATCCCAATTACGAGGAAACTTATGAATATGACGTACGATGGTACAACACCAGTCCAAGATTTTATCATGGAATTCGAAACTACAATTGCAGGTTTGGAACGCTACTCTGGAAGCATCGTTGAAGAGAGGGGAAAGAAACATCATTTGATAATGGCTACTGATAAATTTTTCCCGAATCTCAAAAATACTGAACGAGTCACTAATGGTAATGCTTCTTATTTAGAATTGAAGTCCATGTTGATTGATGAAATTGCCAGCATTGAAGAAGCCGAAAACCGCCAACGAGCTATTTCTCAAAATACCGGAGTTTCTTATGAGCCTAATCAACGCCAATTTGACCTTACAGTTTCAGTTTGTCACAAATGCGGAGGACGCGATCATACACAAGAAGAATGTCGACGCACTGATGGCAAGAAGAAATGTTACAAATGTTTGAAATATGTTAGTAACCACGACTCAAGAAATTGCCCAGAAATGTATAAGAAACCTTTTGATATTATTTTCCTTTATTTATAGAGGAGTGGAAGGATATTATTTTCTTGTTATGCAGAGAACACTTTCTGAGTCTCTCTCTCTTTCATTTGTTAGAGAATGTAGATAATACTACTTAGACCCATATTGTGCAGTAGGGTTGAGAGGGCATGCGTATCAAATGCTGATTTTTTTTGTGAGGCTTCCGAATCCAAATTTGGTTTTAACTTTAGTTCTAAAAGAAATTGGAAATAGGCTACAAAAAATGTGTGTTTCAACAAATTTCTCAAAGAGGTACTCCTTAACTGTTCAGATTAAGAAGCTCTAAAGTTGGGTATGACAAAAATACTGTTTTTACCCCATTTCTAAACTTTTCTAATAATAGTACGACGCGAAAGGAAGATCTATTTCCTTTTTTTTTTTTTTTTTTTTTTTTTTTTTTTTTTTTTTAATAAAATGTTGATATATTTCATCCGAATTATTTAAATTAATTATAATTAATTTCAGTTGTTCATCTTTTTCATTCATGCTAAAGTACTGTGAAGTTTTACAGTGAATAGAAAGAACTTGATGAATACTTACTCAGTTCTTTATTTATATTTATATATGTACAATTATTGTACCTACACAGGAAGTGGTGGGAAATAGACAATATATCAGGTGCTAATCTACATAACAGAGTTGTTTGTGGTTAGCGATGTGGATCGAGGAACAAACAGTTCCATGTTCGAATCCCAGTTAAACCTCACAAATTCAGGACTCCATTCTTCGAAATTATTATTTAGGCGATTATGTTAGTGTAAAGCATCACATCCACGCCGTGTTGGCAAATTTATCAGCATAAAAATGGGTGCCTTATTATCGTACATTAAGGAAGTGACTGGGGTGGCCAACCGAATCAGTTCTCCTCGATTTTTTCAATGATTTTGTTTTCAACCAACTAAGATTTTTTTGAAATTAACAAATTTCACAATTTTCCCCCGTTAGACGCGATATAACCAGAAAAATCAAGGTAGTTAAATATTCTTGTCGGCAGGGGCGTAACGAGGACATTCTTCAGGGAGGGGGGAGAAAACCAAAAATTGCCAACTAATACCATGAAATTTTACCAACTGTTGACCTTTTTTTTTTTTTTTTTTTTTAAATTTTAATTTACCAACTTTCCAAAAGCCAAGGGGGCTACGTCACTGGTTGTGTGCTATACATGATATAAGTTGGCATCAGTTCGAATTTATTCGAGTTCTTATTTTCCCAAAAGAAATTCCAAGTTCCCAATTTCAACGTTGAACAATTATAAATTTCCCAACTTTTCAAAACACCTGGGGGGAAGTTCCCCCCATCCCCCCCTTAGTTACGCCCCTGCTTGTCGGCGTATGTATCTACCTATTGCGCTCACCGATTTGCTCAACTGGGTCGATTTTTCTACAATGATGAAGAGAAATATCAATATGTTAGCGAGTATGTATTAGGTATATCGAGGTAAGCTGCGTAGAAGTGTTAAAAGTACTAAAATGATAGATACATGGCTGCAAATATGACTAAGTTATGGTACTGGAATAGGTATATATCTATTGATCAATTAAATAACTGTTGAAAGGCTAAGAACATTGTCATCATTTTAATTACCTACATAACAAAAATCATGAAATATACAAATACCATGGTATTACCACCTATTGTAATCAAAAAATGAAGGTAGTTGAGTACCTATTCTAGAATACGTACCTAATAAACATTTACCCATTTAAGAGTACTTAAAATGCCAAGGAAAATTGGTTTATAGTGATGAAAAATATTGCAATACATAGTTGAACAATGAAGGCTAAATATTTTAATAGCTAAATTAGCACAAGTGGTGGTCTGGGACCATCATCACTTAGCAATCTTCTCTAAAACCAAGAGAGATTATGGAAATAAAGGAGATTTGGGCACATAAAAGCTGGTGTTTAAAAAGAATATCTGTTTACTGAAAAAAAAATTAAATCTTTTACAAAAATTATACAAAACACCCTTTGTAGGTATTTCTTGATAGTTAAGTATATCCATAAGTACTTCTTACACATCTTTAAATACTTCACTTTTGTAGAATGTAGATATTTATTTCATTACTTTGATGTATACCTAATTCAGATGATAAAAGCATTGTTCGCATTTTAAAACAAAAACATATAAATTATCTCTTTATTTTACATACTTCAACCCCTAAAATTCATATATTACTGCCATATTTTCATTACTTGCAGCAGAAAAAGGGAGGGAGTTAAGTACTTCAATATGCGGAGGAAGCACTTACGGTACTGCTTAACTACCTTCATTTTTCTGCTTCCATCACCAATGTCAGGAAAAAATGTTGATATATCTTCTTTTTCACGAATTCTTAGTTGATAAAAACGAAATCATCAAAAAATGTCAGGTAGTTAAGTTCTCGTGTGTTATCATTACCGAGTCCCGATGCTGTTGTTGCTGCGATATATTCTGATCATAAATTACAATGCAAGTATTACGAAGTTATTAAAGCAAATACTCAAGAATCGAGGAGGTAGAGGTAGAGGGAGACCTTGCCCTTGAGGTATCCTTTTTTTGCTCCCAAATGAAGGTACCTCCAGGGGGTAAATGCTCCAAGAGCCCCTAGGCGCCTCAGAGGTAGGTATAGTACTAGGAGACACCTCTGACTTTTCTTTCGTAATGATTTTTCTTTTTTAATTGGTTATAACTATTATACCATATTTTTTAAGAAATCGAAGCCCCTCTGTAAGAGATTTCTTAAGAATCCCTTGAGAGATGGAGGTATTTTCAGTGTTCTCCTGAGCGAGCTCTTTGCAGAGGACCTTTGGAGGGTATATAGTTTTATGAGATTTTATTCCTTGATCACTCCAAATACGTTTCTCATTTCTTCCATCAGAGGGCAGCCACTTTGCTTTTAAATCCCAATAAATATTGTCCTAACGAAACCAATGCATTCGGACAAAAAATTAATTTCGGATTTTTCAAATACGTAAAACAAGATAAAAAATGTTTCGAATTTCGCATTGATATATAATTATATTAAAATATATACCTACAATGACTATTCTACTTTTTCTTTTTTTTTTTTCCCCCAATTTCAGGCAGACTACACTTATAAATTTCACTTATATTTTCATGGTATTAATGATCATGTATAACTGTTAATAGCGAGGTAGGATTAATAAAAAATACAGTTCTGTACACTTTCGAATCGGTGCAGCAGAATTTTCAGCAAGTTCTTTTTTTGGGAGTACTCAGGGAAATCGTAAAATTTTCGTGTGATTTGAAACTTATAATTTTTTTCGAAGTCAATTAACAGTTTATCACTGATTATGTGATTAAAAATGATTATAACGACTAAATATTCGTGCGAAATTTTTTATCTTATTTTTACGAATTTATTATGTCAATAGTAAATAATTTTATTTGCGTGTTGTGTGTTAAAAGTTTCAATACCAAACTAGGGGGCTTCGCCCCCTGGGCCACTCTGCAGCCCTAAGCCCTGGCTCGCGCCCTCGCTTCGCTCGGGCTGCTCCCTTTGCTCATGCTGCTCTGTCTCTCGCTTCGTTTGAGATAAATTCTCCTATTTGAAAAATTAAAAAAAAAAATGAAAAAATGGAGATGTTACATAAGTATAATTGAAGAAATTTCAATTGTATCAAGTAAAATTAAATAAATTTTGTCAAATAATGCAAAAAGAATTGAAAATAATGATGAAGAAACCCTCAAAAAAGTTGGAAAGAATTTCGAAGGTTTTCGGAAAGTTTCATTAATAATTATAAAAAGTGTTATTATTAAAGCATCTCTTTCCATATAACATCTTTAGTTATACAGCCTTTTGGTGTAATTACCACCTTTATATTTTTGAAATATTTGGCTCTGGATAAGGCCACGTATAATTGGCCGTGACTCAACACTGGTTCTGGTAAATAGAGGCCTACTCGATCAAGTGTTTGATTTTGGGACTTGTTTATAGTCATGTAGAATGCCAACCGAAATGGAAATTGCCTACGTTTGAAGATAAAAAGGAACACAGTATCTGCTGAAGTTGAATCTATATGTGAGAGTAAAACTTTCCTACCTTAAGACCAGTTATTAATTCCAAATATAAACTATTTTCATACATTTTTCGTACAATGAGTCGCGTTCTGTAACATATCTAAGGGTCAGTGACACCCATTAAAAAAAAAATCATTCAAACCGGTCCATTAGGAGAGACTGGCTGATTGGGGAAAGGTTTTAAACAAAAAAAATAAAAAAAATGTCAGAAAATTGGAATTTTTCTAGTTCGAATGCTCTTGAAAAAGTTCCATGCTTGATCACATACGTATCTCGAGGTTGAAAAACATCCACTAAAAAAAAGTCATCAAAACCTGCAGTACATCGGGAGAGGCTGGCTGATTGGAGAGAGGTTTTAAAAGATTTTTTAATACATAATTATCTACTCGAATTTTTTGGCAGCCTATAAACGCAAGCGTAAAATTTTCAAACATTTTTTTATCAAACTTATTATATCAATTGATAGTAAATTGAATTATAAATATTTCCCTCGCTTACTATATCAATTTAGCACTGATAGTTCTTGTTATAAAATGTTTCAAATGTTGAATTTATATAACTGGAAAACAATAATAGATAGACGGGTATAGTAAGCGGCGTTATTGTTCTAAATTTCAAGCTCTTTCCATTGAGATATTAACGACATCGTAGCTTTTTTAGTTTTTGCAATAAGCCCAAATAAGTCCAAAAAACCAACCAAAAAAATGTCATAAAATTTGAAAGCCACAAAAAAATTTCTATACTTGATGACATATCTAGGGGTGAAAAGATGTTGATTAAAAAAAAAATCATATGCAGTGCGGAAAAAATACAAACACTTACCCACCAAATGGAATAAATTCTTCTGAATGTTTAGGTATAACATGCACAAATTGTTGACTGCCAAACATCATGTATTTGAATTTTCAAAAATAAATTACTGGTCACCAAAAAAAAAACTAAAATAAATTTTTTTGGGAAGTATGTTTCTTGGAGGGGGGGGGCGGCGGCAAACAAAAGTTAGCCTATGGGCGGCAAAAACTTAAATACGTCACTATATATGCTGTGCATAAGTCTAGTAAATGTACGTTTTTGCACAGGCTCTAGACAGTGTTACCAATTATTATCATGGCACATTCCCATAAGAAAACGTTATAGCATCTGGAAGGCGGCAAAAACAACGATTTTGGGTGGGTTATTGTACTAATGTATGGACTTTCGGCTGTAGACTCCTTTTAATCTCTTAAAAATTCAGCTAATAATGATTTGAATTTTGAATTTAGTGTTATAACAATCACTAATTTATTTACAAGTCGCCGCTTATGACTACAGGAGCAAGTAATTCTTTCGAGGTTACGAAAAATACCAAAATTACATTGTAAATTTATATTTTAGAGTTACTTGCTCACCTCAATTACTTGTTGGCCTTCTTCTAAATGAGCTAATACATCGGGGTTTGATTTGAGTACCAAATAGTATTTATAATATATTCCTTCACTTTTACAGTGTCACACATAAATGAGTAGGTAAATATATTTTTATTTTATTCTACTTTTAAACCCTCCAATCTGAAAGGTGATCTAGTAGAAAGCAATATAAAAAGACGATAGTGGAAAATACATAATATTAAACGATATTAAAAGATACGAAGAGCTCCTTCCTTTTGGGTTTCTTAACCCTTTTTCAACTTTAATTATTCCCTCTTAATTGAGTTTTTAATGAAAAACGTCACCTATTGCAGCCTACCTCATTTTTTTTTCCTTATTATTTTTACAAAAATAAGTGTTTCATTTGATTTTTCTTCACCTTTTTTTTATTTATTATTTCTTTTATCTTTTTTTTTTTTTGCTTTTATTGGTATTTTACTTTAATAATTAGATAAGGTACCATATCTATAGCTACTTATCACATAACTCAGAACTATAAAACCATCAGTTAGGTAGATGGAGAGAAGTTCATAATATGGACAAAGAAACAAAAGTAATGAATCAAATGAAGTAAAATTGATAAGCATATGATATACTATTATTTTACTTTGACTATATTTGTCGCTGGAGCTGACGTGGCTTCATCGACATTTCTAGTTGAGAAACAGTTTTATTTTTGGATGTTGTAGAGTACCAGGGATGACAAAATACGCGGCGCGCATTTGAAAAATCGTGTGTGCTGCTCGAGCATTTGTGCGCATATTGGTTTTAATAAAACGTTGTCATATGTAACGCAGATCTTGGCCTTAAATAAACTCGAGGCATTCCATGAATTGAAAATATTTTCAAAACTTGATATTTTTCTGATTTTACAAATGATAATGAACAAAATGATCAACAAAGTAACGACTAACCAACAATAGTTAATTTTTATAAGACCTAGTAGCATTTCATTTCGTAACTTTTTTTGTAGAGTAAGCCCAAATTGGTCTAAGGCATACGCGCATAACGCGCGCATTTGTTGAGTATGCTCCATTGAGCAAATTAATGCTCTTACCATCCCTGTAGAACACCCATCCAAGAGTATAAGAAATCATGTTGTCGGCCTCACCTACAGTCCTACTTTTTTAGTTGGAAGGAGGGTAGGGAGGTGACACCTTTTTCAGTTGCAATCCACTCGGCTACTATATTTTTGTCATAGATGAAAAAATTTTATATGAATATAAAAAACCTTCGATTAAACAAAAAAAAAAAAAAAAAAAAAAAATGGGTGCTGGTATACTTTTTGTACATGACTCATAATACTTTCGAAGTTATTAGCGCATACGAATAGAGTGCCTTCAGCCCTAAAATAATGCAAAAGATGAAAAGACTATCAAAAATGTTGTTTTTTAAAGATGTCTCGCTTGTCGGCACATTTTTCAGAAAAACCCCTTCATTCGAAAAATAAAGACTACAAAACTTGCGACCAACGAAGTGAAATCAATTTTTCATAAATTCAGTTTGAGGAATACCTCAAAAAGTGTGCAATTTAGTTTTGTGCGTGTATTGTGGCTACTATTAGTCTTGGATGAAAACTGTTCTCAATACAATAAAAATAATTGAATTTTTATTAAATTGAGTATTATGCATTTTTTCCCAAGGTCCGTACTTCTTAAATTATTGAGGTGCCCTTAACCTCAAAATTTGAAATATTATAAAAATTGCTCTTTTTTGAAAATATCTTGCTTGTCAACGCTTCTATGTGAAAAGATCAGAGATGAGTAGCATTACATTTATTATGAGCATAGTGACTACTGATCTAGAGAGATGAAATTTTTTGAGTGTACTGTTGGCATCCTTTAACAACTTTTTTTTCACCCTGACGCAATTGATTTTCGAAAAGAAAACCTCAATGATCATATAGTTAGATGATGAGTATCTTACATAAAACATTTCTTTGGCAATACCTACCTAAGTTGAGGATGAAATGCGTGCAAATATACCTAGAGCACCATAAAATGGCACATAGGAGCGAGAAATTGCGCAGCGCAAAATATACCACAGTATTTTGAAAATGGGTGGTTTGGTTATTTATATTTTAAGCGTGTAGAATTTAGAGTTAGTCTACAGATTCGATTATTCTCGCAATAGCTTTATATATAACCGACGCATATAGGAGTATAAAGTTGAAGGGCGGCATGGTGAGAAACGACGATGAAAGAGAAGATATGCCCTTTACGGGCTTCTTCTTAATGGCCAACTCCCGGAAATTGCGCGCACTATATATCTTAACTGGGCAGATTTATGAAAGTACTTTTCAGCCCCCCATGATTTCCATTATTTTCTTGCTTCATCGAAAACCTTCCCTCAGTTTTCTCTCTTCCACATTTCGTCTTCGTTTGCTTTACTTTTTTCTCAATTCTTTCCATTTTTCTTCAGCTGCTCTCATATTCATGGCTTTACAGGCGATTAGATTGAGCACGTATTGTACCTAGTCAGTATAAGTAGATATAATGCGATATGCATGCCTATAGTAAATTCTATCGATAATGTACCTTGCATAGTATGTATGTAAATAATCGTTTATTTCTCATCTTCTTCACAAATCCCAGTCCTCACAACTAAAGCAAAAACCATTTCTTTTATGTAGACATTATTTTGACTGAGTGAAGATAGATACAAATGATTACGTTATGAGGACTTTTGTAACTTAATTTATTAGACTTTACCAAGTGTGTTTCGACCTGTTCACCATAAAAATAGAAATACAGAAAGATGTTATGCACTTATCTACACTTCGATATTGTAGGTAAGTAACGTCTTTCAGTATTTCTACTTTTATGGTGAACAGGTCAAAACAGACTTGGTAAAGTCTAATAAATTAAGTTACAAAAGTCCTCATAATGTAATTACTTGTATCTATTCTCACTTTGTGAAAATAATACCTACATAAAAGAAATTTTGTTCTAAATTCAACTTCTTAAGTGCTTTTGGAATAACTCAATAAATTATCAATCAGTCATCAAAAAAAAAAAAAAAAGGACAAAATTGCTCAGTGCACTGTCGTTGATTCACACAATGTGAGTCATTTTGTTTTATTTGCAGGTTTGACTCTTCTTTGAATGTTTAAGTTTGATTTTTTTTTTTTAATTTAAAATTTTTTTACCTAGTATTACTATGATCAATAAAAAAAAACGTAAGCAGCCATGCCGCATTACTGGAGCTGAGTTTTTAACTGGGGCTTGTTTTGATTTAGTAATAACCCCGCTCAACCGTTCATCACTACAGGCCACACCCAATACCAAGTCTGAAAACCCCTACCCTATCCTTTCCAAAAACACTTAAGAAGTTCAATTTGACACAAATGTAGTATTTCTTGCCATGAAATAATCATGCGAACGCATATTTCTCAAATTATAACTATTTGAGGGTCCTCAAATTATCTTCAAATTTTGTAAATCCGCCATTTTGGATCCATTTTGACTCAAATTTAAGTGGTTGTATTCTGGTCACAAACTAATCCTACACACAAAGTTTGACCATTCTAGGCCGATTTGGTGATGAGATATGGAAGATTCATGAAATTTCCTGCAGCAATTTCCCCTCCAAAAGCCGTTTTTTGCTCTAACTCCCTCCAAAATCACTGAAGAAGCTAAAATCAAAATACGTTTGTCACTTGGGCTCATTTTATCATATGACACAGCAATAAAAAATTTTCGACCCCTCCTGTACCCCACCACTATTTTAGGTTGGTAACCCCGCCTTCCCCCCTCCAACATCATGTATGGAAGTGAATTCGGGATATAGTATACAACTTATCCCCAATAACCATATGAATTCATATTAATTACATTTTTACCAACTTGAGGCTCCTCAAGCTCTACTCAAAATTTTGATAATCCGCCATTTTGAATCCATTTTGATCCAAATTCAAGAGGTCATATTGTGGTCACCAACTAACCTCACACACAAAATTTGACCACTTTAACTTGATTTGGTGGGGAGATATGGAAGATTCAAGAAATTTCATGACTCAAAACTTCCTCAAAAAGCCGTTTTTTGATCTAACTCCTCTCAATATGCACTCAAGAAGCTGAAATTTGGATATGTTAGTATCCGTGACTCACTCTTTCATATGAAATCAAAAACAAAAAATTTGAGCTATTTGCCCCTTCTCCAGCCCCCCTCAAAATTTGAGTGATCCGCCATTTTGAAATTTATCGAAAAAAAAAAAAACTATTTTTGCGCATTTGCAAGAAGAGTTCCTCACCGAATTTTGAGCGAATTTTATCCACACCAGCCTGCGCAAAGTGAGTGACACAAAAAACGCAATTTTCTCAAAAACCGGTTTTTGCTAACTCGCCTCAGAATGCACTTAGGAAGCTGAAATTTAAATATGTTGGTGTCCGTGACTCACTCTTTCATATGAGATCAAGAACGAAAAATTTGAGCTATTTCCCTCTTCTCCAGCCCCCCTCAAAATTTGAGTGATCCGCCATTTTGAAAGTTTTCGAAAAAACAAAAAAAATACTTCTGCGCATTTTCAAGAAGAGTTCCTCACCAAATTTTGAGCGAATTTTATGAATACTCGCCGGCGCTACGCGTGGGGGAAAATATATATATATATATATATATATATAGATTTATCTATGGATAAAGTGGCATCATTTTTCGTCTTACAGGTAAAGTGGCATCTTTTTTACAAAGTGGCATCTTTTTTTTGATGCCACTTTACCATCACATTGCTCATCGATTCAGCTATGTGTCATGACGTCACTGGTGTGGTTATTAGGGTGATGCCACTTTACCACTAATATTCTATTTTTCATACAAAAAAATTTTTTTCGGTCTACGGTCGTAGTAGCCTCATTTTTTTGATGTTTACAGGTAAAGTGGCATCATTTTAAAAATTTGTTTCCAAGAAAACCTATGAAATTATACATTCCGTTCCCCATTGTGGTGTCGTTAACGTGACATTAGATGCACTTCTGAGGAATGTGCAAAGTGATGCCACTTTGACCATAGATCACTATATATATATATATATATACCAAAAAGTTGGACATTTGCCAGATGATTACAAATGGTCTGAAACGCAAAGATTTGAAGACCCCACCCTCCCCCGACCTTCCCTTCCCAAATCAGGTAGGCTGTAATAGCTATCGTTTTGTTAAAAACTCAGCTAAAAAATTAACAAAAAAGACGAGACTTTTATCACACTTTCATCAACAACTGAAAAAGAGGTAAGGAACGAAATAGAATCGAACGGAATGGAAAGTAACGTAACGCAAAGGAACGTAACAGAACATCCAAAGTTGGAACGTAACAGAATGACTCAAGAAAGGATACCAGAACGGGTATGGAACGAAACACGATCCGTTATTACAGCCCTGAATTTTAATGTAATTACTCACTTATGAGGGAACGATCAGAAGTGTCTATGGTGTCCATCGCCAATCTGCCGTAGAGGTTGCATAACTTGCAGCACTCAAGGCGCAGATGCACTCATCAACATACCATACCTTTTCGGGCCGTGCAAATCATTTCGGTCGCATGAGCGTGCATAGTGATAAGACTTGAATACGGGATCACAGATTGACAAATGTGGCGCGTTTTATCAGAGAATTGAGAAATTAAAGAAGAAAATGTGTTCTATTGTAATATTATTATACATCTGCCGTATATGTACATAATATGTACATACAAACATAATGTTTAATTTTTTAAATAGTGTTTTCCTCAAAGATGTAATTATTCAACGTAAGTTTTAAGTTCGTTATTCAAAACGGTTTCGATACCTACGCTGGACGTAGGGGACTACTTTCTAGCCATAATATTTGTTGTGTAACCAATTGTTACGAAAGGTAATTAATTATTGATCATGAAATTATATTAAAACATGCACTGTCATCCCATGTTCATTTTATCTTGGCCCGTTCATTTTGAATCGACCCGCTCAAAGAACGACTGATTTGCACGGCCTGAATAATTGGGACCCTTCCTTTGACTATATACTAGATGGACCGAGCTAGCAACGAGCAAATGCCAACCCAAAAACGGTGATACATTACCCAGATTTTCTCAGAACACTTGTGACTAAATTCTAAATGTGCATGTGCAAATTTATTTCGCGCCACTAGTGGGGCAAGAGGACATCGATAGTACTGCTTAAAATCAGAATAACATGGATGTGATAAAGGACTTCAGGCATGCGCAAGATATGAACAGGGGCGAAACTAGGGTAATATATTGGGGGTGGGGGGTGGAATATCTTTAATTTTGCCGACTTAGTAGCGTTCAAATGATGACTTTTGCCGACTCAGTTTTTTATATTACATCACTGCAATCGGCAATTTATTGAGTAGGTATTCGTATGCAATGGAAAAAACAATAAAGCGAGAATAATAATACCTATTTATCCTATAACAAATTACCGATTACATCGATTTGTTTATAAGATACATTAAAATAACAATCAAATAGATATGTAGCTCAGTTTAAAAGATGAAAACTAAACAGTTCTTGTTTTAAAAAGCTACCGGTAGGCCTATAAAGTTGATTTTCTCACATTTAATGATATTTTTTGGAACCATCATCAGTTTTAGCCATTTTTCAACATGGTGTATCCGAGTGAAAAATCTGAAAAAATTCCACGTGGTTCGGGGGTCAAGGGGACATCTAAAAATATCTATTTCACAATTGTGCAAAAGCGTTATCATGAAAAAAAAAAAAAAAAAAGTTAAAAAAATATTTTTAGTGCAGGTAAAATCATTTTGGGGTTTGCTAATTTTTTCCAAGAGAACCCCTATGAAACAGTACAACATGGTAAATTTTCAATAAGATCAGTCAACTACATATTGCGTGAAAGAAAAATTCAAATTAGTTTTTTAATTAAAAATTAATTTTTCAAAAAGGAGGGGGCGTGGGCGGGGGGTCTGAAACTTTGGCAATGGAAGTTTCTAAAGGGTACTTATCTACCTACCACCCAAGTTTCATCGAATTGGACTCCGGGCCAGATTCACAATTCTTATCCTCCTATGCCTTTAACTACTTGATTATGAAAAAGAAATTGAACGATATTTTGAAAAGCTGAGTCTGTACTCCAGTACACGTGTTAACCTGGAGTAATTGAGGGCTAAAATTTTTCTGCCGAAATTTGTAGCTAATAGTGTCCATAATAACACCTAACTTTTCCCCAAAAATCACATCCTTGCTTCTCCCCGAAAGTCCACATTTGTGCCCCCAAAACTTGTTTTTTGCCAATAACACGCGTTCTAATCCAGATACAGAAAAAAAGTCTTGTTAAAAAATGAAGCTGAACAAGTTTCCAACAAAAAGTGTTATTACACATTTTTTGCTCAACTTGATACAATCGTGAGAAAACGCCCTTGAAACGCGCCACTTTCATTGCACTTAGGGCCATAGCGCAACACTTGATATACTCCCCTGCATTGCGCTAATGTTTAATATCCTCATCGTCCAAATAACTACTGGCGTGGGAGAAATGTTGGTTTTTCCAGAAAATTGATCTATTTGTAGTATAGTTATGAGTAGTATCGAATGTAATGCAAAACAGTACAGGAATAATAGGGATTTTTCATGTATATTAGAAATAGTTTGAAAGCCACTGATTATTGAAAAAATAGGTAAATAATTATTTTTCTGAAGTTCAGAAGGTAAAATATCGCCCTTGCACACAAAAAATTTGAAAATTGTTGAAAACAATTTTTTTTAAACATTTTTTGATGCATCATAAGATTTTCAAAATTTGACCTAATTATTCGGGGTATAAATATTAACTTGAAAGACTTAAATTTTATGGGTATACTTTTGAGGTCATTTTACAACTATCAACCGCTATACTTGATCGATTTTTGAGAAAAACCAAAATTTGTTCACCCAAGTAGTCATTTGAGCAATGAGAACATGAAACATTAATGTAACGCGGTAAGGTATATCAAACGTTGCGCTATGACCGTATGTGCAATGAAAGTAGTGCGTTTCAAGGGCGTTCTCTCGCTATTCTATCAAATTGGATGAAAAATGTGTAATAATATTTTTTATTGGAAATTTGATCAGCTTCATTTTTTAATTTGACTTTTTTTCTGTATCTAGATTAGGATGCGTGTTATGGGCAAAAAACTGGTTTGGGAGGACAAATGTGGATTTTGAGGGGAGAAGCAACAGGGGGATTTTTGGTGAAAAGTTAAGGGTATTTATGGACACTATTGGTAACAAGATTCCGCAGAAAAATTTTAACCCTCAATTTGTCCAGGTTACAAACCTAATTTCACTGGACTACAGGAAATATTAGAAGAAATAAAATGTTTTTTACTTGATAAATTAGTGATAATTCGGCATTGCGTTGTACGCAAAATTATTAAGTCGGCAAAGACGAACAAGCCCGAAACTCCGAATATCTTAATCATTTTTGTTTATTTCCATCTTATTTTTCGAAGCTTAGATGTTGAAATTGCCTAAAAATAATCAAATCTGCCGAATTTTTGGTTGGTGAAAATATTGGGGGGGGGGGGGGTGTTCTGACCCCTAATACCCCTTAGTTTCGTCCCTGGATATGAAGTTGCAACGAGTGTTCCGACTCTGATGCATGTAATGTTTCACCGCAGTTTTCCTACATGTAACTCAGTCCATCTAGTATATAGTCAAAGGACCCTTCAGAGTAGTGGCGCGCTAGTGTCGTGTTTATATGTAAATGGTATTATTAGTTCTGAAAACCGGGAATTTTTGCCGCCAGTTGCGCAATCACACAGTGAAATGTTTAAATTATTTGATAATAATTTTACCTCAAAGTTGGGTTTGGTTAGGTTTAATTTATTTGATATTTTTTCCACCGTTTGAATTTTCAGACTTCAAACTTCCCACTTTAGCAAACGAACACCCATTACAAAGTTATATACCGGGTGACTACTTGATTCGAGCACCCCAAGCGCAAAAAATCTTTCTCTCATAGAAATAAATTACATATTTGAATGATATTAAGAACAATAAATGGCATAAATAATATTTATTTAATGCTTAAAAGTGTTTATCAATGAAATACACAATTTTAATTTATACTTTCATTGTCAAAAATACATATATGTTTTGAATTTATTCACCTATTAGCTAATTTTTTCGCTTGAGTGCTCGAATTAAGTAGTCACTCGGTATAAAGACTAGTTAGATCACTCACATAAGAACAACGGTGTAAAATCAGTGTTGTCAAAGTTCACGAACGTTTGGAGAATGAACGTGAACGCGTTCGCGAACGAGCCACATTTTCGTGAACGTGAACTGATTCATTTCATTATGAACGTGAACTGAACGCGTTCATGTACAGAAAATTGAACGTTCACCACAGATTTTCAGGGCTATGAAGCTAGAACAAAATCGCAGGAACAGGAATAAGTTTGCTCGGGTTTTTTGTCGTGTTGCGTGTCAATGTGCGATTATTCTATTCTCATTTCTGGTTTCCATTGTTTTTCGCATTTTGTTCGCGATTTCCGAACAGCAGTTTGTCAAAGATCGTGAACGTTTAGAGAATGAACGTGAACGCGTTCGCAAACGAGCAACATTTTCGTGAACGTGAACTGAACGCGTTCATTTGCTTGTGAACGTGAACTGAACGCGTTCATTTTTCAACGAACGTGAACTGAACGCGTTCATTTTTTTCGTGAACTTTGACAACACTGTGTAAAATCCATCCACCCTCGATTAGTTACAAATGCGGCCAACGCAGCAGTGAGAAGTGCTATCTTGCGACGTGTATTTAAAATACATGGGAAGCGCCAATTTTTATAACTTCAAGTCCACGTTACTCGAAATTTTCAGGGGGGACTATAAGGTTTTTAAATTGCAGTCTTATAGAAAATTTCACGCTCTTTTCAATGGTGTATAATAAAAATCATTTTGATCAATATTTTTACTAGATATGGAGCTTTAAAGTTAAAAAACATATCTCAGCTACGAAAACGCGTACTTTTCGTAAATTTACATTCAAGTTACTCGAAATTTTCAGTAGCATCATAAGGTTTTTAAATTGCTATCTTATAGAAAAATTTCACATTCTTTCCAATGGTGTGTAATAAAAATCAATTTGATCAATATTTTTACTAGATATGGAGGTTTCAAAGTTGAAAATCATATTTCACCTGTATAAAAACATACAATTTTCAACACTTAAACCTCTATAGCTAATACAAATATAATTCAGAAAGATTTTCTCTACACATCATCAGAAAGAGCATGAAATTTACTCCAAGATAGTAATTTAAAAATCATGTGATGCCACTGAAACTTTTGAGTAACGAGATATAAGCTTACAAAAAATACTAGTTTTTATATAGGTTAAATACTATTTTCAAATTTAAAACCTCCATATCTAGTAAAAATATCGATCAAAAACTATTTTATTATACACCATTGGAAAGAGCGTGAAATTTTCTATGAGATAGCAATTTAAAAACCATATAGTGCCACTGAAAATTTCAAGTAACGTGGACTTCAAGTTATGAAAATTGGCGCTTCCCATGTATTTTAAATGCACGTCGTGAGAAAAATAGCCCTTCTCACTGCTGCGGTGACGCCGTTTGTAACTAATCGAGGGTGGACGGATTTTTGGCCTGAGAGAGCTAACTAGTCATTATACCGTGCGCGCAAATGATCACTTACACACCAGCGCAAAAATGTGTTGAAACTAGTTTTTCAAAATTTAGAATATAATATCACACGTTTTGAAATGGTATTTTATCCACGTTTCTAATTTCATTATGTCATTAAGTTAATTAAAAATATAAATAAACTCAAATTTCCTGTTATAAAGTTTATTTCAAAATTATATGAATGAGTTTTTGAACATTTTTGCGCTGGTGTGTAAGTAATTAATTGCGCGCACGGTATAACTTTGACCCATTATTAAAAAAGACGAAATCCTGCACTTTTCATTTGAATATAGCCTTTGGTTTGGCATCACTTCCCGTCATGGGAAAGGCTATTTCCACCCAGGTTCTCGACTCTCTATGGTAAATATCGTTCTTTTACAACGATTCTTGTATCATTGTCCCCCTACTGAAAGTGTTGTAAATTAGCGGTACGGTGGTGACAATAATAAAACAAATAGCATATTGATTAATTATCAGTAATTAGTTATAATGAGCATCCCAAGATCCTTCAAATCTTAAAAAAAAAAAAAAAACCAAACCATTTAACAATTAATTTTATTAGATAATTAATAATAATTATAGTATATTAATATTTAATAAGTTTTACTTTGATGGTTACCTATTACATTTTTGTTTCTAGATACCATAAGCGTATAGGTACTTAAAATAATCCTTCAAGTTTAATTTTTAAGCGTACCAATTTTTTTCATGTAGACTTATACTTACGAATTATTTTCTAAAATTTTTAATGAATACAAGCAAAAAGTAGCGGGCATTTGTAAATATGAGTGTTCAAGTTTGAATAAATTGTTGTTCAGCGTTATTCCCAAGGCTGTTAACAATAACTAAAACTCTTAACTTTAACTCAAACTGACTCGTATTTTCACATATTAAGAACATAGGTAACTGAATTTAACTATAACTATAAATCTCAATATGTGTAACTGAATAAAACTTCAACTAATATTTTCAGTCCCTAAGACTAAATCAAACTTTAACTTAAACTTAAAAAAGAATCGTTTTGGTTAAAGTCTCAAGCCAATTTCCAATTCTCCATTATTTTGAACGAACATTCAGCAACTTGAGGTTCATTTTAGACCCTTTACGATGCAATCTCAAAGGGTCTATTATTAATGATCTTTTGTTACTGTGAAATAATTATAAGTGGTTTTGAAAATTAAAATTTTAAATGTGAAAAATTTTTAATTAAATTCATTTTATATTTTTGTGAACGCTTGATTTATTAAATTTGGAAACTCTTATGTCTTATTTCATCTTTTCATCGTACATAAAAAGCGAATATGATATAATCGGTAACTACATTATTTCATTATAACTTCAACTTCTTCGACCATTTTAGAAGAAGAATTAAACTTTAACTAACTTTAACTTTAACTTTTTTAACTATAAAGAAGAATTTAACTTTAACCTTAACTCTAAACTTTTATTTTATTCAAGTTAAAACTAGTTTACATGACTTAAACTTTAAGTGAAAAGAATAAAACTGCTAACTTTAACTCTTTTTGTTTTGAAAGACTAAAACTTACTGAATTTAACTAATATACGTTTAAGTTAACAGCCCTGGTTATTCCTGGTATTTTATGCTTTGATAATTCACTGACTTGTTGTTGTGTTACAAATCAGTGAATCGTTCGTTCTTAGTCACGAACCTGGGTGGAAATAGCCTTTCCCTCCTGTCATGACGGCTTCCCAGCGAGAGTGATAAATGGTGATATGATTGAAATTGTTGAATTGTTGCTATGTTTGAGAAGAAATGTCTTCCAAAGATCGAAATCATGGAAACGTTCCATTACATTATGATCAAGAATCAAGTAGTGACATCGAAGACTACAGAGAAATTGATGATCACCGTAGAAGAGTATTTAAAAATCGTTTAAGGTTTTACATTAGAATCATTTTTTACTTAATTCATTCGCAAAAATTTAACCTATGATTTTTTTCTTTTAAATTAAATTTATGTTATTTTGTCGATTAGTTATGGACCATCATCATCCAAGCCAAAACCATGTTTAGTTCAACGCCATTCGGGTAATGGTACTTCGTCTGATAGGTCGTTCATTAATAACAAGCAGTCATCATCGCGGAACAGGTAGAAATAATGTTTGATCTAAATGATTTGCATGTTGTTGCTTTCGCTTGTAGATATTAAGTTTTTTTACTTTTAAGGAATAGAATTCAGTTGAAGATTCCAAATTCCGGAACTATCAACAATAATGCTAGCAATAGCAATTTACTTAGTCATGGGAATAATGTAAGCACTATGCCTCAGAATGATGACCGAATTACTCTTATTGTCGACAATACGAGATTTGTTGTTGATCCGTTATTATTTACATCGTTTCCTGATACAATGTTGGGAAGGTATGGTTTTATTTATGAATACGATTTCGAGGTTCCTAAAACTTTTCTATGAAGATGGGTTTTTTCATAATTTTTCTATGTTTGTAAGTTTTGCTGTAATATCCTGCTGTCATTTGTAGCCAATTTCTACATCGACAATTTCTTTAAAATTAAACGAAATGAAGACACGCCTGTTTTTATGAATCTCGAAGCGATATAATTAGTTAAATACTTTATTTTATGATGAAAGGATACAAGTTGTGAGCTATGATTATCTACAGAATGTTTAGTTCTGGATTGGAATTCACTCATCCCAATGAACGAGGAGAATACGAAGTCGCAGAAGGGATTTCAGCTCAGGTTTTTCGTTCGGTTCTAGATTATTATAAGGGTAACGTTATACGATGTCCGCCTACGGTATCAGTGCAAGAATTACGAGAAGCTTGCGATTACTTGCTTATTCCTTTTGACGCAAGTACGGTGAAAGCGCAGAATTTAAGTATGTGGTTGCATTTTTTATAATTAATGGATTGTGATTGCGTAATCGTTCGCTTCGATTGTTATTTTGAATGTTATCGAGTTGTGTCGTGAGCAAAGAGAGCAGGTTGGAGATGTATCAAGTTACCTTAAGTAGAGAGCACCACCAAACGGAAATTAAAAGTTATTAACAGATGAATCTTCCATAGGAAAATTTCTGTCTTGAATTTCAAAATTTTTATGATGTCGTTTATGTTTTTGACAACTCAACTTATGTTCGTACATTTTGGCAGAAAGCATGATGGGATAAGATAGTCGAAAATGCCTCCGAGAGCTTTTCGAACGGTTTCTAGGGCAAAAGGTGGGCCACATTAAAAAAAAATTGACCAAAATTTCAGGCTCCAGTTGCGCCTATTTTCGGAGATATAGGCAAAAACAAGTTTTTCGATTAAAATTTTTTTTCTCGCCTTGTTATAAAGGTGGAAAGTTGAAATTTTATTTGTAGTATCTTGACAATAGAAAGGTTTTTCAGTAATGACAATAGAAGGGTTTTTCAGTAATTTTTTCCATTTTTTTCGATCAATTTTAAAAGAGTTATGCAATTTTTAAAATTTTAAACTTCTATTTCTATGGCAAGTTTTCGAGGTGCAATTATGAAAAAATTACATTAAATATATATTCTTTCTCCATAAAAATAACAAATATTAAAAAATTATAATAAAAATAATTATATTCTTATTAATATTTTTCTCCTCCTTATATAATAGCGAAGAAGACCTCTTTAACTTTGGTTTTTCTTATTATTATAATAAGAAGGAGAAACTGATAAGAATATGATGTATTTTAATTATAATTTTTTAATATTCGTTAATTTGTGTGGTGAAAGAATTAAAATATATCTGAGCTGCTTTGAAGAATGACTACAGATACACACGCGACGCGATGCGATGCACTATACTCCTTGAAGATCAAGTACACTTCATTTGTAAGTATTATTATGTTGTTTTCTAATGACTTCGGATTTTTAAGGGTTGGTAATTTTTGTAATTTCGTATGTGTAAAAACGTTTTAACGATTCTTAAAAATTTGTTTGGCATTACTATTATGCAAAAAAAAAAAAAAAAAAAAAAAAAACAACTTGAAACAAAAAATATTAAAAATCCAATTTCATATATTCATTAGATTTTAATTTTTGAAATGTTTCCGATGAAGCAAAATGAAACACTGAATATAAACACTACAAGTGCTTGAGTAACATTTCTAAAACAATCTTTCTACAGTTATCGCGCAAAATATCACCATCATCTACTTTTTCGCCTAATATCTTTGAAAACTTATTCGCATCTTTTTCAGAATTGATAGTTTTTTAAATGCCGCTGTATTTTAAAAAATAAATTACATCTAATACACTTTTCATTACGCGACATTTTCGAAATTAATTATTTGAATTTAGAATTTATCACGATATATAAAAGTGAAAAAATTTTGGTTAGTGTTCTCATAGTGAAGGGGTTAACATAACAATTATAATATTACATGCATACAAACAGAAGCATGATATGTAACGATTGTTCGGCAAATTGAAGTGGGCTTCCTCGCTATTATATAAGGAGGAGAAAAATATTAATAAGAATATAATTATTTTTATTATAATTTTTTAATATTTGTTATTTTTATGGAGAAAGAATTTTTTTCTTCAAATAAACAGACGGAATAGGCCCATTGATTGATTTGATCATTTGTAGGAGTTCAGTTATAAGTAAACCAAAAAGGAAAAAATAAAGCCCAAGTAATGTTTTAAGCGCGAGAAGATCAGTTAAGCTGTTATGCACCGTTAAGGCGGCGACGCAACGTCATGTAACGTTCGTTCGGCCTATAGCGCGCTGCAATAGTTTTTATTTTTTTTGATTATGTTGCACCACTCCAAAAATTCTGAAATTTTTATGGTATGTTTGGTGGTAAAAGATATATTTAATATAATTTTTTCATAATTGCACCCCGAAAACTTGCCATAGAAATGGAAGTTTAAAATTTAAAAAATTGCATAACTCTTTTAAAATTGATCGAAAAAAATGGAAAAAATTACTGAAAAACCCTTCTATTGTCAAGATACTACAAATAAAATTTCAACCTTCCACCTTTATAATGAGGCGAGAAAAAAAACTTTAATCGAAAAACTTGTTTTTGCCTATATCTCCGAAAATACGCGCAACTGGAGCCTGAAATTTTGGTCAAATTTTTTTTTTAATGTGGCCCACCTTTTGCCCTAGAAACCGTTCGAAAAGCTCTCGGAGGCATTTTCGACTATCTTATCCCATCATGCCCTTAGAATACATATTTAGTTGCTCGAGCGTGTGATATATCAGTTTTCTACCTGGTATCATCTTCATTACACGCGTAGAAATATTTACTACCGCTCTCCTGTTCATCGCGTTGGTGGTGTGTTTAAATCAGTTTTCCTTGATTTTTTCGTAGCTGTGAACAAACTGCGCGGTTTCACGCTACATACTCATTCATTTAAATCAGTTTTTGATTTATTATTGGAAGGATACTTGAAGTCATCAATTACGATTGATTTGTTTCGATGTTTGTTTTTTTTTGTTTTTTTGTTTTTTTTTTTTCAATATAAACACCGTGCTTATCCAGATAATTCCACCAGAATCTTGTAATTTCATCTTCCTTTCGAACCTTATTCACTACAGTGTGCATTCTCAGGCTTTATTGACGGTATATTTCACATACACACTTCTTTTTTCTAGTGTATGTTATCTATATGGGAACCGATTACGCTAAAAAAGTGACACTTTTGAGACTAAAATTCTTCATGAACTTCTTATGAAAACTTTTGAAATTTGAAAATAAAGTAGATAAGACACTTCTCTTTTATTTGTTCAGAACCAAAAATTCAATTCCACTTTATAAGATAATTATAAGCTATGAAATATGGCCTCATCAAAAGCCAATTTATTTTTGCGTTTTTCTCGACAAATAATCAATATTAATCAAAAAACCTTCGGTGAAGTTTCTCAATTTCTTCTTATAGGTGTATATTTCAAATTTCAAGCGAAACAGGTGAGTAGTATTTGAGAATCAAAATTGTACCAAAATGGTCATTTGACAGGCGAACCAGTATGCAATCGTGTATGTGAAATAGACCCTTGAAGGCTCAAAATTTTGAAATGCAACTTGATACGTCTATTCTCGTTTAGCGCGCAACTCATTACTTTCCTCATTTTAATGTTACAATATTTTACGAATATTCTCAGGAGGATTACTGCACGAATTATCCAACGATGGAGCACGTTGTCAGTTCGAATTTTTTTTGGAAGAACTTATGTTGCAGTTGATGGTGAACAGCGCACAACGTGGTGACAGAGAATGTCACATTGTTATTCTACTAGATGATGATATCGTTGATTGGGATGAGGAATACCCGCCACAAATGGGCGAAGAATATTGTCAAAGTATGACATTGTTGAATGCTTATGAAATACATAATTATTTAATCATATTGTATGTAATTACTCAAGTTGATGAGAAATAACTGTATGTGATTGTTTCATTTTTAATTTTCAGCGATAAATAGTACAGCGATGTATCGATTTTTCAAATACATTGAAAACCGAGATGTAGCTAAACAGGTAATGAAAGAACGAGGACTTAAAAAAATTCGTTTAGGAATTGAAGGCTACCCTACTCACAAAGAAAAAGTGAAACAAAGAGCTGGAGGAAGGTCTGATGTGATTTATAATTACGTTCAAAGACCATTTATACATATGTCATGGGAGAAAGAAGAAGCAAAAAGTAGACATGTCGATTTTCAGGTAATCACCAATTATTAATTGATTGGAAAGTGAAGATACGAGTGACGATGATTATTATTTCATTTTATTTCATCAACTCTCGGTCTGTTATTTACTTGTTCATTTATGGTGCAAACTATGCTTTTTCTCTTACGCTTATATGAAGTGTAACCTGTTCGGGTTGAGAAGCTTCACATTGAAAGCATTCGTATTCCAGCATTCATGGAATCTTAGCGTACTTGGACGTATTTTACCAAATAACCGATATCATTTGAACAAAATTTTTTCATTTTTGATATATAATTTGACGCGTTTTGAGCTTTTCATCAGATCCCCGTATTTTTACATAGCATTACTTCTCCTCCCTACACCGAGTATAGCACCGGCAGGTATAAGTAAAAATTGCTGAAATTTTGGTGTGAGACTTGTGGGATTCCACAATTTGGACAGGTCACTCATCCAGAGTGCGCTAGTGAGCATGATTTTGAAACGGGGCTTTTTTTTATCAACAAGAAAGCCTCGCTGCAAAACTACAGTTTCGCGTGAACATTAATTTGTTTCAGAGAGCTTTCTGTTTCGCGGATCGCATATTCAAGAATGCCTTAATCTGAGGTTCTGAGCAATCATATTTGTTGACTTGCTTATTTATCTTGTCTGTTGTTAACATTTAGGACCCTGTATCATGAGGCATCCTTAAATATGCAATCTGTAAAATGGGAAGCTCCCTTTGAAATTAATTTTTATATATTCTTTGATAATACTGATTGCTCTCATGCTCTCAGCCCTGTTCTAAATTTATAGGATAGGTGAAAGGAGTGCAGCTTAAGAGCCCTATTGTTTTTGAAGTCAATCTCTTTACTGAAAGTTCAGCTTTGAAATGTTGAAAAGATTTTTTAGTTTTTTGCTAATGTTTCGTGAATGGAACGTTGTTCAAGGGACAATGAATAATGATTAATCATACATTTTCCATAAAAACTCATAAAAAAGGAAGCTTCTGACATTAAACTTTTTAAATTTATGAAGGTTGGCAAGCAGGGCCATCGAAAGCCGTGTCAGGTGCTAGGGCAAAGTAAATTTAGGCACGCTGTGATTTTTTTTCAAATTTTTATAGCCACGAATCCTGCGATTTCGATCTACGTGTTAATGGGCCGGGCTTGGGGCAATTGACCCCTCTTGGCGGCTCTGTTGGCAAGTAAACTTCAAAATTTACTCAGTTATGCAAAATCTACGCGTAAACTATGTAAAGTAAACCCTTGAGACAAATTACATCATTATTTTACACGTAAAATGAGTGCATTATGTATGTGAACTTCATCATTGGTGATTTAGAGCGGGCAATTTTGTGGCAGTGCATAAATTGCTGTTGATACAGGCATGAAGGAGTGTCTTCTCAAAAAATTAATTTTTTTCTTATATGGCAACTGTCACAATACCGATTTGAAACTTCTATAAATCCTCGGATAGCCGAAGAAGCGTGACGATACTCATGCTATGTATAGCATGCGCATATTTTTCCTATTTTTCGCGCAATAAAATCCCCTCCTATTCTGTTTCATATTTTTATAAAGGTGCGCATAATAATTTTCAAGATGAATGAAATCATGATTTCTGCATTGAATTTTCGATATGGTGTGTTGGGACGCTTATTTTTTTGTCAACCTTTGAAAGTACAGGATTAGGAAGTCTTTTGAGTTGTGCATTTTTTTTCTTCTCGATTCACGTACCATGTGCAGCTGCTGCGGCTAGAGGCACGATGTAATTTTAGGACTGGTTAAGCCGAAAAGGTATTAATTTCAAAAATGTTGCAAGTTAAGGTAGTATATTTTTTTCATTAGGCCAGTAGACTTCAAAAATTGGAAAAGATGATTATTTTAATGTGATTTTGGTCGTCAGAAAGGATAACGTCTATAAGGTTAGATTTGAAATGTGCGGAGCAGTATCGTTGGAACGTGAGACATATCGAGAGCATATAGAGGGAGACTGTATGAGGAAGATGTGCTGGTGAGTGAGTAGTGAATGTCTGGTGCACAAGCGGATGAAAATGGTGGTGAATTTATGGCTATGTTGTTCACAGGTTTTCCAGGATGTGACAGTGCTTTCAATTTTTTTTTAGTTTGTTTCTGTTAGGGATCTGGGACCAATATTTTTGAGATTCCTTGTTCATTAATAATTTAGCATGGTGTTTGAGTTCTAGAAAGAGGTGAAGGTGGACGTGTTCAGCCCAGCGATCCGCCAATTTGTTTTCTTCAGTTTGTGTCTGGGATGGGATCCAGCACAGAATATAAATGTAACTATTTCTTAGACTATCGTATTTGAGTGGTTAGATCTATTGTTTTTTATTGATAGGAGAGCTGATAAGGAGTCAGAGGAAATGATAGAGTAATGCTGAAGAAAGTCTGTTGCATGTGAAATGGCAGTTTCAGTTGCATATAGCCGAGCTGAGAGGATAGAAAAATATGAGAGAAGGTCTACGGGCATGTAGTTATTTTCATGAATGATAGCACATCTAGTATTTTCTCTTGATTTGGAGCCATCGGTGTGTATGTGACTGAAATTTGAAATTTTTTTAGCAAACAGTGAAATGTCTTACAACTGTTTGTTTGTGTTTTAGTGAGTCAGGGGGGGTATGGGGTTAAAAACAAAATGATGAATGTGGGTAGTGTTTGTTGCTATTGCTGGTAATAATTATTTTTTTAAGCAAGTTCAGCATTAAATTCATTGGGATTATGTGATGCAGAGTTGATTTGAAATTAGGCTTGATCATGATGCTCAAAAAGGTTAGTGTAGTGATAAGTTGTCAATATAAATTGATAAAAGGTGTTCTAATGCATCATTGAGAATGCTGGAATGAGTTGGTTCTATGAGTGTAAATTGGACTACTTTAGTTGATAACTGGTCTGATGAGAGTATGGTATAATTCAAGTAATTTGTATTACTCGTAATTTGAACTACGGGATGTGTATGAAGGTTTTTTCAATAAATCAAGATTGAGAAGAATTTTCTTTTGAGTTTATTTTTATGAGGTATCCAGGAGATTTTTTCATCAAATGTGAGCCCTGGATATTAGACTGTATGGTAAGTATGTATATAAGATCCGTCAAGATCGACATTTAGATTTGAACATGAATAGCTGTGGATTTTAGTTGGAAGAATTTTGCCTCATTTTGTTGAGACCAAAGGAAAATTCGATTAGTTGCATCTTGTAGAAAATTTTTACCAAGATTTTGGTTTTTGCTGGTAATGAATATACAGAAATCATCTAAAAATAATGCGCCTGAGGCTTGGAGAAGGTATTGGGTTAGATAGTTCAATAATGGCTATATTTAAAAGAGTGGGGCTCAAAACTGTTCCTTGTGGTGTTATGTTACCTCATTTTGGCAGGGATGGTAACTCGATCACTAACTGTTAACTGCAAACTGATAGAGTATTTTTACTCTTAACTCCAACTTAAACTGACTGAATACCTAAAAGACTTCAATGTTTTCAAATTTATAATGACTTGAATCAATAAGTAACACAATGAATTATTAATCAGTGTTATACCGAGCGTCCAAGTGATTTAGGTACAATAAGCGCAAAAATCTCACTTCGTTGATAACATAATAAAAGTTAAACTAATATTTCTAAACTAGAAATCATTTTTAAAATTACTTTAACGAATTTTAAGGCTGATAAATTCATTTCAACAGCATTACACGTTCTTTGCATTTGAAAAAACCAATTTCAAATAATTGGTAAAGAGATTTTTTCGCTGACTGTACTCGAATCACTTGGACGCACGGTATAGAAATATCAGGTAGACTGCAATAGCTGTCCTTTTCAAGTTAAAAACTCAGCTAGAAAAAAAAACTGCTCATTGCATTAACCTCGATTCATTTTATGCCTCTCTTGTAACAGTGTGACTCATTTTGTGTTTTTTGTGACTTTGAGTCATTGTTCATGTTTGATTTTTAATTTTCAATTTTTTACTATTATTATAATTCGAAATTAACGCAAAGAGTGAAGAGACTAAAGAACTGTTTATTAATAATTTACTCATTATGATTAGGTACTTACTACATGTGAGTCTTTAGATTTATTTTAACTCTGTTGTGATACTTGTGATGTAAATATGTGTCATTTTGTGTTTTTTGCGACTTTGAGTCATTCCTTAAATGTTGATGTTTGAATTTAATTTAATTTAATTTTTGATTTTTCATTATTACTATCATCAATAGTATGAATAATTGAAAGTTGCAAATTTTGTCGAGTGAAAATGTCAAAAAAATTTGTCAAAAAATTATTTATTATAAATTATAACTTGACACTTCAGGTAGATTAGTAGATTATGTAACAAGTCCAATAATCTCGCTTTATTGACAAGTCACATGAGCTATTTTTCACAACGTTTTCAATTTTTCATTAGTGAACATTTTTTAAATGATATAAATGTACAAGAGTTTTGAATCGTTTGGTAGTAAACTGTAAGTGATTTCCTGTGCAAAGTCAGGAAATTCAGGTGTTGTTGCTTAGAAATCTTCATCGTTATTCTGATATTCAATTATATTTTCATGATAAAATTACACAAAAATTCAAAATTTAGTATATACAAACAAATCAAACGATGAAACAATAAATTTCATGATGGAAAACTAATTATCATTACACACAATAGACATACATACGCTCTGTGATGATCTCTATTGGCGAGTTTTATAAACAATGATTTACGACGTCTGATTGCTTGAAATCTAACATTACTACAGTAAGCATATTTACTTCATTGCACTAGTGCATAAAGTTGGTCGCTTGTAAAGTCATACTTTTTACATTCAGTTAGAAGGATATAAAGATAGTGTTAACTCGCATATGTTGTAAAAAATATAATATACCTGTCGCGACTGGTTTTTGGCATCATCGACTGCCGTTTTCAAGGGAATAATGTAAATAAATGCCATCGCTAATATGTATGTTGTATTTACTTTAAGTATCAAGTTATAATTTATAATGAATAATTTTTTGAAAATATTTTTGGCTTTTAATCAGTTTGAAGTTTGTTCTTGAACCTTGAATGATTCAATTAATTAATAACTTTAACTTAGGAAACGACTGATAACTGATTCATAACTCTAACTTGAACAATAAGAGTTTTCCATTTCTGCATTTTGGAGAAGGTATTCGTTGAAAGCTGAGTCTAAGATTTTGAAGTAGGTATCTATCTTCAAGGAAATTACCAGTGAAATGGAGTACAATATCTTGAATGTTCCATGAGAGAAGGTTTGAATTATTTTGTGTTTCCTAGCAGTATCGAATGCTTTCTTTTATGTCTACTGTTTTCTCAACTTTTGAATTGAACAGTCTATGGTAAATGATAGTACCTCATTCTTCACACATATTGAGGTATGGTCGAAGGAAAGTGCAGTCGATTTTTTCATTTAAATAAATGTTTTATCAATTTTTGGTTCTAGTGCGTGAAGTCGAAATCTGTCACAAATCTAGCTGAAGCCACTGCGGATCCCGCTATCGACTTGGAACCAGTCGTACCCAATTCGCCTGCAGGTGCCAGAATTGTTGCAGCTGTCGAACCAGAAGGAGGAGCACTGGTAGGTAGAGTATCTGAAGCAAATGAGACTGTATCTGAGGTGGTTGAAGAACTAGCTGCTAACTGACTTTACCGATGTAATCGCCCATGTTTGAAAGTTAGACCTGCCATTGAAATCATGTTACTATTTCTTTTTCTATTGATTTTTGTATGTTTAATTAATAATCATTATCGTCATTATTTTGGTATGTTTTATGTGGTATTGTTTTTTATTGCTGTCTAATTTCTAGCAAATGAGTTTATTTTGTAGTGTTACTATCACCTTTTCAATAAATTGTTTCCTGGGTGTAATTTGTGTGGAATTCTATTTTCAATTACGTGCTTATTGTTTTTCACACCAACTCTGATCTTACAGATCTGCGAGATTAAGTATCCATACTACTCATATGACATCTTGAAAAAGTGAAATTAGAAATAAACAAAACAAAACATGCTTGAAACTTGTACTTCATTTCTGTTCCATTTATAATAAAAAATAATAAAGAAGCTAACAACATAACCGAAACAATATTTCCCGCATTAAAAAAGAAAGTTATATTAAATTCAGTTTTTGAGATACAAAAGCGAGAAGTTAATGAAAAATGTTCGCGTCTTCTTGCCTTATGTAAGCTTTCACTATTTTTACGTGATCAACAGGTCTATCATTTTTGTCGGTTTCTGTTAAACCTATCCGCTTCACTACTTGCATTCCAGAATACACACGACCTTTGAAAAAAATAAAAGTTTATAAGTTTTGACTCTCCTAAAAATCTTGGAATATCACCCATTATAGACTGCACAAATTTGAAATATAATCAACTTTCATTACCAAATATCGTGTGTTTGCCATCCAACCATGGTGTAGGACCAAGTGTGATGAAAAACTGAGATCCGTTCGTGTTGGGTCCGCAATTAGCCATTGAAATAATACCAGGTCCTAAAAGTATATCAACACATATACGTATAATACTGAGACATTCACACACTACGGTGCGTTCAATTCATTGCTCAACATTATTAAGTACATATTTAATATTAAACCCAAAAATCACTTTTCTCAAATCAGTTCCTTGAAATTATGAGTAGTTTAAATTGTGTAAGGTAGCACTAGCGATTAGGTAAAAATTTTTTCTCAATCTTCGAGTTTCTTCGTGGCCCATGTCAGGTATTTGTTAATGAATAATTTAAGAATTTAATTCGTTTGACAGGTTTTTTTCATAAGTAAGTAATGAGTAATAATGAAATATTGATTGAATAATAAATTACAAGTGAAAAGCAATATTTTATTTCTTAACGCAGCTGATTAAAAAAAAAGAAAGAAATTAGGGACGCTCGAAATAATACGAAATACAAAGCAATTTTCTTAACGCAGATGACAAAATAACAATAAAAAAATTAGGGGCGCACCGAAGAATTTTAGCAAACCACAGTGATAATAGGAATAAATAGAAAAGTAACGGGCATGCGAACCGAGCAACCCTTTATGTGGAGATACTAGTTACTAACCTGTATGCTTCAAATCTTCGTGAATTTCATCTGCGAACTTTTCTCCATAGATTGAAGAACCACCTTTGCCAGTTCCTGTAGGATCTCCACCTATAATGATATTGACATAGAGCGTAAAATTATCAAATTCAAATTTATTTCGTGGAAAAATTACTCTTTCATAATAATAATAATAATAATTACACGAGGTATTCTTCCTATTCACCTTGTATTATAAAATCCCGAATTATTCTGTGAAATTTCACGTCATTATAATAACATCGACGAGCTAATTCTGCGAAATTCTTGCATGTATTTGGCGCATATTTCCAATATAACTGAATTACTATGGTACCCATTCTGTCAATTCGAAGTGTCGTAGTACATGAAAATGAACGAAAATAAACTGGCAATTTTAAAAAAATTTAGCTTGGAGTAATGGAAAGGTATGTAAATGATGACTTCAGAGTAATAGATGAGAGTCGAGTTCTTATTTACTTGTTTTACTTATTTAAAATAGATTTTCTAATACTTATGTTATTTTCACTTTCATGTTTTATCACAAAGATACTCGATGTCAAAGTATTACAAACTATCATTCCCAATTTGTCAACATCAAGCATTCTAATGCTATTATTCAATTTCTTTGCATACTTAATTCATTCAAACCCAAGCCGTAATAACACAAATAAAGGTACAACAGAAAAATGAAGATTTGTTCATAGAAGGTAAGACAATAAGCAATTTATGCGCACAACGCAGATCATTAGGATCAACCAACGATATAATCTATATTTTTCAATTACCAAATTGAAACTGATATTTTCTAATATAAAGAAATTTTAATGATATTAAAATTAATTTATTAAAATATTTGGAAAAATAATGTCGGGAAATTATGAATCAAAGTTTGTAATGAAAAAATTGAAAAAAGAAGTTTTTCTTGTATGTGTCAAACCCAATCCATATAACTTGAACGAATGATACACATATATACATCAGTATTTTCAAAACTTAAAAAGTACATTTTTTGAAAAACTTTGGAATCAGTTTGATAGTTCCACACTTATTCGGGAAGTTTACATCAAATCTCAAATGAATGTATTTTCTAATTTAAAGGGCTCATCAAGATCAGTTGAAGACAGTGTATTTACATTAATGCAGTAACTGTTGATGCATTTTCATCATTCAACAGCAAAAATAGACAACAAGTTGCGTTGCACGCGAATGGTGTAAGAAAGGGATTGTTCTTAACATGATGATGAGAAATGTAGGCGATACAGTTGTGATACTTTGTTGTCGCATATCTCGGCAATAGAAGCTTGGCCTGGATTCCAAATAGCAACGTTGAATTCTTCTGAATAAATTAACCATTTAAAAACGAAATCTGCATTCTTAAAATTTACTTGAAACTATGTATATATTAATCAAATTTACGTTGTTTCCAGAACGACATAAGGAGGCTGCCACGACTCTTCCGGTAAGTTTACTGCCATTACTGATTTCTGTCATGGGTAACGTAGAAATAGAATACACCATTCCATGAAACACTTTAGAAATATTCAATGATAATCCATCAGTATCAGATTTGTATTCATCTGTACAACATTATATTCGCCATGCTAGAACAGACTACCTCACAAAGTAATATAGAAGAACAAGTATAGTCACTTACCCACAAAAACATAGCCACTGTCGATTAGGAACCAACGCCGCCGCATCGCAGCGCTTCAGGAAATAGTACCTGAACGCTTTTAAATAAATGAAAAGAAACAGCTAAATATTCGTTAATTTATTCCCGCTTTCATTGCGCATATTAGTGCCATATCGCCAGTATCCAAAGAATACATGAAGGTCGTTGATACCACATAAAACGCTAGAAAATAATTTGCAGTGTTGTAGGAACGAACATATGTCTGTTCTTGTTCCTGTTCTTGTTCCTGGAAAGACCCAGTCATTTGATCCTGTTCCTAACTCGTTCTTATTCTCAATGTTTCATCTGTTCTCGTTCCGTTCTTCGTTCTTTTAATTCTTTATAATGTTGTTCTCGTTCTGTTCTTTGTTCTTTCAATTCTTTATGGTCTCATTCTTGTTCGTTCTTCGTTCTGTTCTCGTTCTTCAACTTTTCTTTTGTTCTTTCTTTTTTTTTGATAATGTGTTTACAGTTTATGTTGTTGTTGAAATTGAAAATTAATTAATTGAAGCTAATTAATAAAAAAAAAAAAAAAGGATTTATATGGGTATATGCAGCATTTGTCTGCTTTTAGAAGTTTTTTATTTTCTCTTTCCCTTCATGATATCTATTAATTTTATGATAAATCATTAACTTTCAAAAGAACGAAGAACAACCCGAAATTACATCCGTTCTTGTTTTTGTTCTCGTTCCTCAGCATTTTACATTAGTTGGTTTTCGTTTCGTTCTTTGATCTTTCAGTTTGAAAATATTCTATTCTCGTTCTGTTTTTTGCTCTTCATACATATTAGTTTTATGTTCTCGTTCTTGGTTCTGTTTCTCAGGAACAATGAAAATTCTCTGTTCTTGTTGTTCTTCGTTCTCGTTCTTGGGTTTGTTCCTACAACACTGATAATTTGCACGTGTTTATATGGGGAAAACGCAACGGCGCGCTGATTTTAATAAAATATCTCGAAATTTGTCGTGGCACCCTATAGTTTTGAAATTGCTATTTTATGTAAAATTTCACGCTCTTTCCGACGGTGAAGATGTAAGGACAGTGATGGGCACGCTCCGGAAAAAAAAGAGCGCGCTCCGCTCTTCGCTCCAAGTGAGAAAAAAAAGAGCGCGCTCCGCTCTCGCTCCAAGTGAGAAAAAAAAGAGCGCGCTCCGCTCTCGCTCCTGGAGCGGTCAGGAGCGGTCGGAGCGCCGCTCTTTTCAAGTGAATTTTGGTATATAGATATGTTGGTCGAATTTAAACCTATTTTTATTAATTATTTTTCGATTTAATCAATTTTAGTGAGTGGTGAACTGGTGAAATGGTGAATCTTGATTTATGAGTACCTATAACATGAGGATTTAATACCGTGCGCACAACTAATTCTTTACACATCAACGTAAAAATCTGCTAAAAACGCATTTTACATGATTTCAAAATCAATATTAAAACTTATTAAAACTATATAGAATTATTTTTGACACCAATTTCTTATCAAGTAATACTATAAAACTGATTAGAACTATAAATCAATCCACAGTTTCAAGTTGTAATGTTATTTCAAAATTACATGAATTGATTTTTGTAACTTTTTTTGCCGGTGTGTAATAAATCAATTGCGCGCACGGTATAGAAAGAAACAGTCTAATAAATAATAATTATAAAATAAAAAATTCAAATATTCATTTATTGAAACGTTCCAATGATAGAGGAGCGTTATCAGAGGAGCGCGCTCTTTTCTTTAAATTTCCGCTCCAGGCTGGAGTACTCCGGAGCGCGCTCCGGTTGTTGTAGTTGTATTAAAAAAAGAGCGCGCTCCGCTCTTCCGCTCCGGAGCGTGCCCATCACTGTGTAAGGAACTTATACAAAAAAAGAATCGCTGATGTAGAAAGAATCGCGAGGGAATCGTATTCGTAATGGAATCCGATTCCTAAAGATTGAAGAATCGCGTTTGAGGAATCGGATTCTTCAAAAATGATGAATCGCAAAAAAAGAATCCGATTCTCAATTCTTTGGGAATCGCGCCATCTCTGGGTATAGTTACAATTACGAATGTTCTTTTATCGCAATTTGCAAATTTTCATAATAAAAGCGAATTTTCATAACTTTAATTGAAAATACAATACATATTTCGTCGCCATAGTGGCAAAAGGCAGTATGTCCAAACTCTACCTGAACCCTCTCATTAATGTGAAGAGAGCATTTCACATTGATAAAAAGGTTTAAACAAACTATAAACAAACATTTTTGTATTATGTTACATAATTGCAAAAAGTAGTATGCCTAGATTTTGCTCGAACCTTTTTATCAATGTGAAATGCTCTCTTCACATTAATGAGAGGGTTCAGGCAGAGTTTGGACATACTGCCTTTTGCCACTATGGCGACGATTTGATATTTCACAAAGTTCACTAACAATTTTTTTTTTCTTTTCACGATTGAAAAAAACGTGAAATGTTATGCAGGACTGTAGATTAAAAAATCATTATATTATTGAATGGAATATGGTGATATTTCAATTACAATGCAGCGCTATATTGTTTAGATATACCTATACTCCAAAAACGTGCGCGATCTTTCAACTTTGATCGCTCATATCTCAAAAAGTTGTAGATAGATTTTTTTTCTTTTCACGATTGGAAAGAGCGTGAAATTCTACAATCTACATACAATAGCAACTACAAAACTATAGGGTGAGGCGACAAATTTCGAGATATTTCTATCGAGATTTTACACGACGGAGCTTGCATATTTGTAAAAACGCGCTACTTTTTAACTTTGATAGCTCTTATCTCAAAAAGTTGTGAATGGATTTTTTTCTATTCACCATTGGAAAGAGCGTGAAATTTTACATAAAATAGCAATTTCAAAACTATAGGGTGCCGCGACAAATTTCGAGATATTTTATTAAAAATTTAAAATCGGCGCGCGGTGGCGTTTTCTCCATATAAACTCATGCAAATTATTTTTTTTTCAACCCCAGGTACTATTTCCTGACGCGCTGCGATGCGGCAGCATTGGTTACTAATCGACTGTGGCCATATTTCTCTTACATTTCTTCTACTGAGTGACTATACTTGTTCTTTTATATTACTCTGTTTGGCTTTGTTTGAGGTACAGTTTGGAAATATGCACTGATAACACCATTTGCATATAAATACGACACTAGCGTGCCACTGCTCTAAAGGGGCTCATATTTTTTATTACTTATTAGAAGGAAGTTTGTAGATTATTGTAACTTTGATGGTGGTTATTATGGTTGCTGCAGTTTTTACATAATCATTTCAAAATTTGTTGCCTCATTTCAAGTAATTATTTATAAATAAAAGGGTACCAGTTACGATGTCAGGAGAAATGAATGATATAAAGGAATACCGATGGGAAACTGGATTTGAAAAATCATGGTATTGTTAACTTGAGATTCGAGTAGTATGTGGGTTGAATAAGCTATTGTAATATTACAAATTATGTTTGTAGGGAGGAAATCAGGGAAAATGAGCGAGGCTTTGGATTATCAGTCTTCTCCGATTCAATTTCCTTATCAGAACAGAAAAAGAAGAAAACAATTGAAGGGAAAGTTGTTAGATTGGGAATGATGAGACATTTGAACGTTATCATCGATTTCTCTGATTCGATGTTAGATCAGGATTTGAAACCAACGCGACATATGTGTACTCTTAAAGTAATGGTGTTACTTATTTCAATTCATTGAGGAAACTGTTCACTCATTGGGTTTTTTTTCAGTTAATGAGTAAATTTGTTCAAGAATTTCTGGAACAGAATCCAATAAGTCAATTGGGGCTTTTAGCAACAAGAAATAAAAGAGCGGAAAAAATTTCGGAATTATCTGGTAATGCCGGGAAACATTTAAATTGCTTGGAACCATGCAGCGTTGCTAATTATTGTATGGGTGAATCTTCTTTACAAAATGCGTTGGAACTAGCGTACTCTTCTATGAGAATGTTACCTTCTCATACAAGTCGGGAAATTTTAATAATTTTTGGTAGTTTAACCACTTGTGATCCTGGAAATGTGAATGATACAATAAAGGTAGCGTATTTTTCTTAAAAACAAAAAAAAAAAAAAACATTCTTCTGCGTTGAAAAGTGAGATTCTTTCCTACCTGTTTATGCAGAACCTGAAAAATAGCGGAATAAAATGCTCTGTGATTGGATTGTGTGCAGAAGTTTACATACTGAAAAGTCTATGTAATGAAACACATGGTCATTACTCCACTGTATTAGACGACAATCATTTCCAAGAATTGCTGATGGGTTACATTAAACCGATGTCTGTATCTAAAGACAGTGAAGCGACTTGTGTTAAGATGGGATTTCCACATCATTCAGAAAAACTTTCGACTATCACATATTGCATGTGGTTGGTAATAAAGTTTTTGAAATCTATGATACAATATACGCAGTGTCTCACTGATCTTAGTACCCCATTAAATCAGAAAGTACTTTTATTTGAAATTAAATTTAAACTTCTCGATTTTGAATGTAGAAATTATTTGGTATTAAAATACTAAACTGATTCCTTACTAATTTTTCTTTATGGATTCTTCAATTCACAAAAAAAAAGTTGTTTTTAATAGAGCTGCAAACTGTGGGGACACTACTATCAGTTAGACACAGCGTATTTATACCGTTCGTCCTAGTGTTTTGTGTACAATCAGCACAAAAATCTCAATTTGTTGATGATGTAATAAGAGTTGAACTACAATTTCTGAATCAGAAGTTATTTTAAAAATTACATTAAACAATTTTAAGACTGATAAATTCATTTCAACTGCATTACAATTTCTTTGCATGTGAAAAAATCAATTTTAAATGATTGGAAAAGGGATTTTTTGTTGATTGCACCCGAATCACTTGAACGCATGGTATTATAATCTACCATGCAACTGTGCTACCCATTCAATTCCTGTTGGGAGCAATCTAATATTCTCTTTAGCTATGAGATGCTTTTTTCAGTCCCGCATTATTAGCTTAGTTTTTAATATAAATGGTTTCTATTTCAACCTACCTGATTTGGAAAAGAGGGTATGGGGTCTTGAAATCCTTGCGTTTCATATCATTCTAATCATTTTATAAAATGTTCAACTTTTGGTTGCGAAGAAGGTACTTTTTTTGTTTTTTCAATACTCCTTGAAACGGCGAATCGCTCTAATTATAAGAAAAGCTGAAGGGGGCCATATTTTTATTTTTGATCTGATATGAAAGAGTGAATCATGGACACCAACAATCTAACATATTCAAGTTTCTGCCGTCTAAGTGCTTTTGGAGGGGAGCTAGAGAAAAAAACAGTTTTTTGAGGAAGTTCCGAATTATAACATTTTTTGAATCTTCCCTATCACCTCACCGAATGAATCTAGCAAGGTCCGACTGTGTGTAGGTTTAGTTTAGCACTAAAATATGATTCCTTGAACTGGGCTCAAAATCAATCTAAAATGGATAGATTATCAAGACTTGAGTAAAGTTTAAGGAGCCTCTTAATGAAAATGTAATTAGGATGAGTTTATATGATTATTGGAATTAAGAAGTATAGAATATCTCGAATCCACCTCCACACGTGATGTTAGAAGAGAAAGCGAGTAGTTATCGAGCTCAAAATGTGGTGGGGCACAAGAGATATAGAAATTTTTATTTTGATGTCATATCATATGATCAAATGAGCCTAAGTGACTAACTTATTCTGATCTTAGCTTCCACGTAAACGGTATAACAGGATAAATATAGGGTTGTAGGCCCCGGAATGGATTTTGACGAAACCTATCCCAAAAGTTAACCCATGATGAGAAAATACTTTGGCAAATACTCAGCTCTTCCCTCAAATATTATAAATCCAAGCCGTGCCTCTGGCCATTGTAGCACTACAAAGCACATTAATGGAGAAAAGTAAAGTAAAGTAAGAAAAAAATTGAAATTCATTATTTTGAGATTTCATATTTCTGATACAGTGTTATCAACTTCTTTTTATTTTATTTTTCTACAAAAAATGTAAATGTTATATGGTAAAATACAAAGGTATTTTCATTTTTTCTCACTTCCTCTATGAAGTATAACATCTATTACCTACAATGTGAAGAAGACCATTTTTTTTAATTTTTCAGTTCTTTCAAGAAAAGTGAATCTGATTCATTCATTTTATTTCTATTTTAATGATTCATAATTCTTATTATAAGAAGTACGATTTTTAAATGGGGCTCTACAACGTTGCCTAAATCGCCTTTTGGTTAATACGTCGCTATTTTCAATTTTATTACATTTTTAATGTAAAATTGAAACTAAGCAGTGAACAAAATTTTTCCTATATGCGGAAGAAAAACGCTCATTTGAGTAACCAAGCAATTAGCGAGCGGGAGGTAATGTAACGTTCTCCTCCCACAAGTGAGAAAAAATAATTCTCATTCCCGAAATTTGATGAGGAAACATTTACTTGATAAATTGAAGAAAAGTAACTTTTGCATATCTATTTGAAAGCAGCGTTGTGGTAACATACTGGTACCAGACAGGGCTGTTGGACAAGACCGATGACCGGGTCCAAAAACTAACCGGTGTGAACTAGCAATAACCATTATGAACTAATTTCTAATGATCCACATTCTAAGATCGATCCACCCCACTGAACAAAAATTAGACCGGACCTGACCAATAACCGGCCCAGAATTCACCGCCTTCGGTCTTTTTTTTTGCATTTTTTCTTTGTTTTTTGTTTACATTTGTAACTGTGTTGATTTTTTTTAAAATTACATTTTGATTTTCATTTATTGTGTGCCTTTCTGCTTTTCCTTGTTTCTCATATGTACATATTCCAAGTTTGCAAGTGAATAATAAGATGAAAAATGAAAGATTATTATATTTCAAACTTTACTTTTAATGCTCACAAATTAAAACAAAATGAATTGCAATATGGAAAGACTCATAAATGCATCGCGTTCTAATTTCTAATAACAACTGCATTGATTTCTACGTATGTTTACATCTCAATATCGCAAACAAAAAAAGGAGGACCATCATATCTGCTGTTATAGTGCCTTAATATACAGTATGTATTCCAAAAAAAAAAAAAAAAAAAGACTAAAGACTGAAAACCAATTGGTCCGACCGAATGTTAATTTTCAAAATGACCGGACTGGTTATGAGCAACCACTCAAAGCAAAAATCCAAGACCCTAACGTCAACCAACACCCTTAAAAAAAAGTTTCAGAACTGAAAACCATACCAACCCGTTGCAAAAAACAAAATCATAACCAACCGACCAAGACCAACCCCAAAAAATATATATGACCGATAACCGGACTCGAACAAGACCAGGTGCATTTCCTCGGCACCCCCACTCCAGAATTTGAAAGTGGAGCTTAGTGCATTCGTTTGTGCTACTCTCCTTCTTGAGATATTCAAAAAACAATTTGGGGATGCTGCGGAAACGAAAATTGAAAATGTGTATAAAAGGGTTGAAAGTAATTCAATTGATTTGAATTTGATGGCCATCGTTTGTGCTACGTTTGTGCTATCAGATGCATTAATTTTTGTTTTTTTACCCCCTCCCCTTTCCCTTTTTCCACTATTTCGGGTTAAGCATATAAGGAAATAACTATAATACATATCTTAGGACATGTTTTATTACAGAATACAATAGAAAAGACCATCGAAAATAACGTATTAACAATTATCACCCATTCTCTATACCCAAACCCCCCTCGAAGTAGATCATAGCTCCCCAAAATCGGTTTCTTCAATATATCTTGATAGAGTTGAATTTTAGGACTAAAATTGTTCAATTACATTTTGTTCTACACTAAATTTCTCACACGGCGATGTACTGAATATATTTACACTATGAATAAGAGGAGAGTAGTATAGCATTTCAAGCATAGAAGGTTTGGAGTAGTACTAAATTACACTAAAGTCCAAATGCATACATGTACCGACTTATAAAACACCAAAAAAAGTATACAATATCCCCAATTCATTCTGGTACCCCCAAGTGCGAACATTCCTGATGTTTAAAAAATAAGAGGAGGTTGGTAAGACTGGTATGTACTTATTATCATATTAGAGATGTGCACTAGGGTGGAGTGAAAAAAAAATGTTCTTCAATTTTGATCAAATTTCAGGAGAAAGTTTACTTTGAGTTGAAAGTCCCCATACAAAATTTCAGAACCCATGGACCATTTGGGGGGGGGGATAGGGGTCCTCACAGCAGGGTCGTTTTTAAAAAAAAAGTGATTTTTCACCTCTGTAGCCTCCGGATTGATACATAACCATAACCATACAGGGCTGGAAGGGTGCAATTTGAGTTTTTACTTCCCTCTAGCCCATCGGCAGATCTATTGGAGGCCATCTTGATCGCCCTACCTAGGGGTTGATTAGTTACAGATTGACGATTTAAATTGCACCTTTCTAGCCCTGTGTGGTTATAGTTATGTATCGATCCGCACACTATAGAAACGAAAAACCACTTTTTTTGGAATGCAAAAAACGTGGTTTTTCGTCTGACTGGTACCCCCGCAACCAACTGTACCCCAAACTGGCCACTTACACTACAGCACGCTAGAGCGCGTTATCCGCTTACGGGACATCGTGTTATTACATAGGTAAATACAGTCATATTATTTCTGAATAAAAAAAAAAAAAAAAAACTCGAGGAAAAGAATGTGGTTTTTAGAAATTTCTCATGGTATGATTTTTGAATGAAAAAATCTCTTGAGGTATGAAATGTACAAAAAGGATGAGTTGAGGTGAGGAATGTAGCTTTTAGGTATGTATTGTGGTAAGATTTTTCTATAAAAAAAAACATCTCTTGAGGTAAGGAATGTATAAAAAGAATGAATGCATTGAGGTAAGGATTTAGCAAGAAAAAAAAAAGTAAAAAATTGTAGAAAAATTCATGTAAAATCAATACCTGCGAAAATTTCGAACCATGGACAAGAGACCTACGCCACCGCCGCCGCCAAAAAAACATCAAATAGTCGTAACCTTAATTTACTCAGGTTAAATGTTAGCAACTTGGCAAACCCAAAAAACTAAAGGAGGAAATTTTTTGCGCTGAGTAAATTAAAGATGGGAAAAAAGACACATTATTATTTTTTGGAATTTGAGATGTTTGTAATCATTTGGCGATGAAAAGCTAAGTTGCACTGAAAAGAGCTCAAAATTACCTTTCTAATGATATTAATACCTCAAAATGAGAAAAATCTTTACGAGAAACGTTTTTATTCTTAGCCAATACAATAGCATATCAAAGGTTTTTTCCTGACCCATCCTATTTTCTACATTTTGCAAAAACTGAACCCTCTTAATGAAAACTAATTTTACTGTTAACCTAATGAAATCCGTATCTTGTTTCAAATTCATTAAATCGAAAAAATTATTATACGATCGAAAGTTCATAGTTTTTCTATAAAGAACATCCTCATTACCTATAATGTAAATGGCGACGTTTAGGCATAATAAAAGTAATAAAACGCTTTTCCGTGTTAATCTCCATAAGAGTAACGCCCCGTTCTAAGATTATGACATCACAATCAGAGGGTGCGCTTCGGAGTACTGTTTTGGTTGAAAACTAAAATGTAACAAATTATTTCTCGCTTCTATTTAACAGATTTTCAAAATTTCAATGATTACATAAGTTTTATATTCTCTTCTTTCATTTTCATTAAGTTTCAAGTGAATTTATTATTTATGCAACTTTCCCATTTAGACTATTTTATGGTTTCATCATCCAAATTTGAGAATTTCGCATTTTGAATTTGTCAACATTTTGCAACATTGATTGTGAGGTGGTTTTATAATCATGAATGCACAGTATTACATTTAGGCATTCTGGACACTTTAATAACGATTAACACAAATTTCGCCCTCCTATTGGTTAGATTTTCATCAAAACCTCGTCCTCATTATGTGAAATACACGTCATTTTCTACTGTAATATACAAATACAATAATGGATTTTGCCATAATTAAATAATCTCTACCAAATGCATTTACAAAATAATATTATAACTCATCATGACGAAAATGCACATTTTTTTTGTTGAAGTTGCATACTAACCTTTATGGTAATCGATGATATCAAAAATTGTACAATTATATGAATCTATCTATAACTTGCGCTAAATAGCCAAAATTTACCTGTGATCATAATTTTTGCAATAATTTTTCATAAAGTGTACAATATAAGATGTTTTTTTGAGCATTTGGACAATTCGCACATCCAATTTTTGATATCATCAATCACATGAAGGTTAGAACGCAACTTCAGTGAATGTGCACTTTCGTCGTGATGAGTTATATTATTTGTAATAATATATTTGGTAGAGATTATTTAATTATGGCGAAATCTATTAGGAATAATAGAAAACGACGTGTATTTCACATATTCTCGCGCATTGATAATGATGGCGATGTTTTGAAAAAAACTGAGTCAATAGGAGGGCGAGATTTGTGTTAATCGTTATTACAGCGTGCAGAATGCCTAAATGCCACATTATTGTGTACCTATAGTTGTATCCCAAGTTTCCCAGCTAGTTCCTGAATATAATGTGAGCCAAGTCAGTTTTCATTGTGTGGAGGTTCAATGCGTGACTTCTAGATTCGAGCACCCAAGCGACAAAATTAGCTAGAAAGTGAATAAATTCAATATATTATTTGTATTTTTGATAACGAAAATATGATTTAAAAGTTTACATTTAATTGATAGACGCTTTTAAGCATTGAATAAATTTTATTTATCCCATTTATTCTTGCTAATTTCATTAAAATATATAATTTACTTTTTCGAGGGAAAGATTTTTGCGCTTGTGGTGCTCGAACGAAGTAGTCATCCGTTATGTACATACAAGATCCATTACGATGTAATTCAATTCCATTCATTGCTTCACATTTTCAGTCATCTCGGAGAGGCCAAAGTTTCAAATAAAGTTGGTTATTTTTGCTCGCAATGTAACAGCAAATTCTGCGAGTTGCCTGTGGAATGTATCACTTGTGGGATAACGTTGGTGACTTCTGCCCATTTGGTGCGGCCTTTACATCATTTAATTCCAGTCCAACCTTTCAAAGATATGTTGAATTCGCCTACTAATGATTCTCATTGTTATGGTTGCTTTACTCAACTATTGGAAAATACAGGACAGGTGAAGATCTAATTTTATGTTATAACAAACCTATTCTTAACTCTCTAGTAAAGTTGTATGAGTGTAAGGGTGGGTGTAGTATGTATGTATAATAGTCGCAATATGATTCTACTCCATCAGAATATTGAAAAGCAATCTGATGATTGAAGCTTAATCTAGAGCTACAAGAAAGGAATTAGTCTAATTGCTTTATCTTTAATGTTTATTCGCTTATCGCGAAGATCTATTCCTTTTTTTTCGAACTACTATAACTCTGGTGCTTCTCATTGCATTTTAATACTGATTATGAAAGTTCCCAAAAATTAACTCCTCAGGCTTCAAATTTCCAAAAATGATCAAAAAAGTGTTTAAATTTTCGTTTTAGCAATTTATTAGTTGACCACTTGAATCGAGCACCACAAGCTCAAAAATCTTTCTCTCATGATAATCTATGTGAATCAGCATAGTTTGATTTTTTCTTTCTAACTTTTCATCACCACAACTACTGGTCTGATTTTGATGAAATTTTGGGTTCCCAAATCCGAGCTACCAACCCCGAAATGGTAGGAAGGAGGGCTAAAATTTTGAATGGGTTCCTTTCAAATTTCAAAAATGCATTTCTTTTAGTAATGGATTTTAGAGTATGTATCATTTTTTTATTTTCTCATCATTTCCTCAAGCTATTTTTTTGACATATTGTGACTATATTAAGAAGTATGAGAATAAATATTAACTATTTCATTCACTTGCAGATCTCTGTTTGTAGTGAGTGCAAACAAGTATTCTGTTTCGAGTGTGATAATTTTATTCACAGTTTTCTTCATGTTTGTCCTGGATGCGCAGTAACTTCGAGATGAAAAAGAAAGGTATAAAGTTTTACATTGATATAATTCAGGGTTGGGCATGATCCGAATAAACGTGATCTGAATCATGATTCGGATCACGAACTTTTATCCGTTCAATGATTCGAATCCATTTCGAATTAATGATTCGTGATCCGTAATCCGAATCATTAAATCGAATTGATCTGTGATCCGTGATCCGAATACTTTTTTGCTATTATCCGAATCGCGAATCAGCGAATGCTGTATTCAAAATTTCAAATTCAGAAGCCAAAAAAAAGAAACAAACAAAGCATTGAAAGCAACAAGTTACAACTAGGGTACTAAAGGATGGGGGTAAAATGGGTCGCCGCCATATTTGTTCAGTTGTTTACATTTTTTCTCTTTCAGCGGCTATATCACAGGAAAGAGAGTTCATCGCATTCTTCATGATTCAATTTTTATAATAAATTAATCAAAAGTATCAAAAGCACAACAATAAATAAACTTTCAAGACAAAAGTTCACAAATCTACTTTTCAGCTCACCTTGATAAGAGAACAAAATGTAAACAACTGAACAAATATGGTAGCGACCCATTTTACCCCCATCTTCTAGTACCCTAGTTACAACTAATGAGTTATATATTTCAAATTCATAATTTTACACTACAAAATTATTTGAAAAAAAAAAAAATTTGATCTGTGATTCGAATCACATTTTTAAATATGATCAGTGATTCGGATCCTAAACTAATTTTGATTCGTGATCCGTGATTCGGATCGTTTTTTTTTTTTTTTTTTTTTTTTGATTCTGCCCGACCCTGATATANATTTGTATCGTTCCAGAAATATTCTGCAATGCAAGTACGCGCGATTTACAAATACTTCTTAAATACATGGCTTACGCCTCAGCGCACTTGTGAAATACCACGAATTAGATGAAATTTAGACACACAAACACTACAAAACTTGAAAAATAGAAAATGATGAAATAACGAAGACTTCTAACTCGATAATATTCGCTCAACTCAGCTGTGAAAGTGACGAAAGGGTGAATAACAAAACAAACGAAATAACGAAATAGCGGATGATCGTCGGCGACGGGGGCGAAAGACTGATTTCTATGAAGGCTACGTTGCCAAGTCTCAGAGACGAAAGAAGTAGGTGAATACGGCAATCCTATATTCTAGTTGATTTAATTTCCACTGTTTTTCGAGGGTTTTTAGTAATTTTACGGAAAATCCCTATAGTAAATATTAATACAACACCAAGAAATGTAATAAAATAAAATAATCATAATTTCGAAAATTATATGACAAAAAATGTAATTAAAAAAAAATTTGCGTATTTGTTTTCGTTTTCAGTTTACATCCCATAAGGGAATGAGACATAAAGCCAAAAAGTTGTCATAAATTTTTAAATTTTGAATTTCGTCTTATCTAATTTCTTTTTAGTAAATGAAAATACGGAGAGTAAATTCCATTTCCTAATACGAATGAATTTTTAGAATCCTAGTCATACTCAAAATTCAAAGTAACCAAAATTAACCGATCGCATTGATCCACTCTAAAGTAAGTGAAAGTTACAATTACTCTCTTATTAGCAAAAATTTCAGCATCATCGAATCAAATCAATTTTCACAATTTAATCGTTTTGTTTAGCAGGTAACGAGTATGGGAAGTCGTAAGGCTAATCATAGTGCTATATCGCGCTTAAAACAAGATTATATGCGTTTAAAAAAAGATCCGATACCTTACATCGAAGCTGAGCCACTACCGTCGAATATTTTAGAATGGTGATACTCCATTCAGTCTTTTAATCGTCGTGAATTCACCACAAGAAAATAACACCTATAATTCTGTCTGTTAAAGGTACTACGTAGTTCGCGGACCCGAGAATACTCCATACGAAGGCGGGTATTATCTAGGAAGGCTTGTATTTCCACGAGAGTTCCCTTTCAACCACCCAGTATATATATGCTTACACCTAATGGAAGGTAAAGTACAACCCATTAGCTTTGCAAATAATTGAGTGGAATTTCAAATTGAAGCAAAATTCTGTGTAATTACTCAGATTCAAAACACACATGAGACTTTGTTTATCAATCAGTGACTTTCATCCGGATACATGGAATCCAGCATGGAGCGTTTCAACTATTCTCACCGGACTTCTTAGTTTTATGGTGAATATTGAAGTTTAATTTATTCACCGACTAATATCGCATCTAAAGTTATAAATTTATTTCACAGTTAGAAAAAAGTCCTACACTAGGCAGCATCGAATGTACAGACTACGAACGAAGGGTATTCGCAGCACAAAGCTTAGAAAATAACCTTCAAGATCGTAACTTTTGTGATTTGTTTCCTGAACTCGTTGAGGTATGTATTCTATTCTGCATCCCTTCCTGTATGCGAATCTCCCGCTAATATTTACCTTACATGCAGAAAATCAAAATCGAATTAGACCGCAGGAAGCAAATCGAAGAACAAGAAAGTAAAACTGCCACCACAAACGTCACACGTAACGGTTCAGCTGGCAATGTCCGAGATCTAATTATGGACACGATTGGAGGCGCCAATGGGCCTCCTATTAATCAAAATGGCTTATATAATATAATCTCAAATATCGGCATTATATTCGGATTTGCGGCGTTTGCGTACGCCGTCAAATACATTTTATTGAATATATCTTACGAATAACCAGTGTACCTTAATACGTTGCGCTTTGCGAACGCGTTCCGGGATTTTATCATTACCATTTTTAATCGCTTATGGCATGATATACGTGGTAACTAAGTATTTAGCCAAAGTAAATGTAACTTTCGTAAATGAGAAAATTTTATTTACATTGAAATTTTCGTTATCATTAGAAACCTATACGGATATTATCAGAGGGTAAATTAATGTTTTTTTTATCGGTTTTTCTGTCACGGAAAAATGTATTCTCCCTGCCCTTTTCCCACCCTAAAATTGTTATTATTAACAATAAGCTAACATACCTGTTGACACTTGTATTCCTTCTAGTGTTTATGTTTTCGTTTTTATTTTTATTTATTTTTTTTATGGACACGAAACGCAACACGCTGTTATTTGTAAACCAGTGATAATAAGTATTTTTCCGAAATAATGAAATTCAACACATTCGTACTTAAGTTAACCTATAACCGTGTCTATTCTAATGGTTTTTTATTATTTTATTTATTGTATGTACTTTGTACTGATATAAGTTTGTTATTATTTTATACATTTTTTTTTTTTTTACATACACGCGAATACATGATGGAAAAACGTATGGTTTTGATTACTTACGTCACTAATGCTATTCCCTTTTCCCTTCTTTTCATTATGAAGTAACTCTATCATGTATTGTTACGATTTGTGCGACGTTCATCGCATACTATCGGTTAGATAAAGGGTACCGATTATTGCATTACTGTATCACGCGATTTCCTTCATTACCAGTGGTATGTACGGACTCGTTGAATCAAGTTCGTTTTAAGTTGTTTTTCCCCTTTTTTTATTTTTAAAATTTAATTTAAGTAATCATGTAAGTTTCTTTTCTCTTTCCTTTTTTTTAAAGTGTATGAAGTTTCGAATTCGTTATTTGTACGAATAATGTAATAAATTGTTATAACGCGCTGATTTCTTTACATCACACGATGGAGCTAATTACGATTCTAGGGGAACAAAAGTCCAAAAAGTGAGATTCGCTTTTCTCGCTGAAAATGTACTCAAAATTTGTATATATCTCTTCTGTATAAGAAACGAAAATCGTTAGAATCATAACTTAATCATAGTGCTCATGAGAGGGGGCTGAGTTCCACAACTTACTACCTCTTCACTCAAACTATTTTTAACGCGAAAATCGCTATGTATTACCAATGCTTGAGTGGTTATAAATCCATTTTTGGGTATAAATGATATTTTGATATGGAAAAATATTTGATAATAAATCCTTTCATGTTTTTTTTTTTGTTTTAAATAAATCATCATGTTTATGCGAGAATTTTTGGTTTCCGATTTTTCTTTTTAGTGCTTGTGTATTTAGAGTCTCTCTTTATTCACTTATTTTCGTTCCAGGTGCGCCAACGTGCACCAAAGTATTATTTTAGTTTAAGATTTTATGTTGAGATTTCGAAAAATCAGAATTCTAAAATTTAAAACCATTATTTGAGAAAACATCACAACTAGGAGCTCTAACTTTAACAATGTTGTAACTAAGACCATTCTACTCATAACGCATACATAGTGAACTTGAACTTAGTAGTAGTTTTTACAGGTTTCGAATCTCACGTGACATTTAGACTTACGTTAGTATAAGGACGCATTGATATTGGTAATAATGCGTCTTCATAGATTCGATGATTCAGATGGTTTCAAGGACGAATACGAAGGCGTAAAAAATTTACGATAGTCACAAAAATTTGCCTACCTGCTGACCAATTTTTCGCAAGAAAAATGTCGAAAATTTTATTCCTGATTTTTTAATCATAAACGATAACTTTTACAGCCTACCTGATTCAGGGAGGAGAAGACGTGATAGGCGGGGGGCGGGTCTTCAAATCTTCACGTTATAAACTCTTTATAACCACGTGGCAAATGACCAACTTTTTAGAACTATGAAATATCAATGGTATTATGTAAAATTATATTTATTCATTTATGCATACGAGTATCCCCCCCCACTTCGTAACACGAATGGGTGAGGATAATAATAGTCAAAATTTCATCACGAAACTCGTGCACTCGAATTTCAAGAGACGATAGAGGAAAGAAAAATCCCTCGAAACTTTTGTTCTTGATTTCATACTAAAGAACAAGTCAAGAAAACAAATGCATTCAAATTTCAGCTTCTTGAGTAAAGGGCCTCCCCCATTAAGTAGGTGAAATAAGCCCTTGACGCAAATTTGGTCAAAAGTGGTTCCAGATGTTACTTGGGACCTAAAAACATTCCACCTAAATTGTTGACACCCCTATCCCCACCCATTTCAGAATTATCGCACTTTATATGCTAAAAATTCAATTCGCAATATTTGCAAAAAGAACGACGGGAAATTTTTGAAAATTTCACGCATTATACATAGTACATGCATGTTCGTACGATAATTTTTTGGAATTTTTTTTGAAAATTTTTTCTTATTTTTTTTTTTTGGGGGGGGGGGGAATTTCAAATTTTTTTTTTTTAATTTTGAGGGATGCCATCGCTGAATTTTTTTTCATAACTTCATCATACCCTTAGGTACAACATATAATTTTTTCCAAGTCCCTTTAGGGCGTGCAACATGCTGAAAAAAAATGAAGTTTGAATAAAAACATGTATTTTTCAACTACCGCCCGCAACGATACCACTTATAGCCAAGTCATTATAGGTTCGGACCTAGAAAAAATTACTGGAAAGCTGATTTTTACAATACATTCGAAGAATGCCTTTCCAAGTAATATACTAAGAGTTGCATCCCCTACCCCTCCGGCTAAATGTGTGAGGGGGCAATCTCTGAAAAAATTTTTTTTTGCTTATAGCTCTGAAAAGAGTAGGGGGAGGGGTTAATCAAGTCAGTAAAAAAATTTTTTCGTTCAGTTTCCTATAAGTTTACGCCCAAAATGGCTAAAGGAGGGGGGTAAAAATGACCATTTTTGAAAATTTTGTGTTTTTCAATTGTACGACAATTATGATGATGCGGAGAGGAAAAATCAATAACGAAAACAAAATTATTCCACAATGTATTCTCTAGAAAAATAAGTGCTGGTGTTTCTCGCTAAGCTCCAAAATGGGCCCAAAATATGGGAGTACAAGTAATCATCTCCATATTTTTTATACTTACGTATAATGTGTATTCATAAAAATGGAGAAGGATGATTTTCATTGCATATGTGATGTGGAATAAGAAAATGAGGTTGAGAGCAGAAAACTCAGTGGGAAAAAATTTCAAAAATTTCCGCTCGTTCTTTCTGCAAATATTGCGAATTGAATTTTTAGCACATAAAGTGCGATAATTCTGGAAGGGTTGGGGTAGGGAGTCAACAATTTAGGTGAAACTTTTTAGGTCCCAAGTAACATTTGGAACCACCAAATTTAGGTCAAGGGCCGATTTCACCTACTTAATGGGGGAAGCCCTTTAGAGGCATAGTCAAACATTGTACATAGGGTTAGTTCACACAGGATTAGTTGAGGAACACAATATGACCTTTTGAATTATAGTTAAAACGGATTCAAAATGGTAGATGGTCAACATTTGAGAAAAGCTCGAGGAACCCTCAAATATATCAAACTTGACATATATGAGATTGAATGATACTAGGTACAAAACATTTAGTATATTCGATATTCTATCACAGGTGATGTTAGAATGGGGGAGGGGAGGGAAGGATTAGTGTCTTCAAAATACTATTCGAGTAAATATTAGGTCAACAATTTTCATTCAAGGTTCCACACGATGAAGCAAGTCAAGTGACAAATATTCAAATTCAAATTTCAGCTTCCTACGTGCGTTTGGAGTAGAGTTAGAGATCAAATAGTTCACAGAGAATAAATCACTCGCATATGGAAATTATGTCCATTCTTCCTCACTAACGAGGGAATGGTCAGAACTGTCCATCGTCGATCTGTTTGGTAGATAGCCTATCTTGTAGTACTTAAGGAGTAAACCAACACGCCATATTCAGTTTCTCGGAAACGAAGCTTATTTGGGTAAGCAGTGTTGCCAAATGTTGAAAATCAGAAATTCCTTATTATTTAGAAAATATATTTCTAAAAATATCATTGAAAATTGTATTGTGTGTATTTTATTTCCTTGATGTAAATCATCATTTACACGTTTAGGTTGATATAAAATTAAAATTTAAAACTTCATCGATCGTTTAAACATAGAAGTAAATTTTTCCTTCAATTTATCACCTAAATTAATATTAAAAAAATAACTGAAAACATATAAAAAGAAACGAAAAATTCAAATTACCATTTACCCGCCAAAAAGGTAAATAACTACTACAATTATAATAACTTTATAGGTACACTTTTCTCCCTCCTATTGGGATCCTTCAGCGAAAGAGTCGGTACCTGGTGGTAAAACGATGAACTACTGAAAACGGGGATTTCAATAATTGATAAAGTATCATTATAGGCAATGAATTAATAATTCCGGTACTGAATTGAATTATTTTAAATAGAATTAATTGTTTTTTGTTCATTGGTAAAGATAAATTGAATTCCAGTGTTATTGTTACGAAATAAATGATTATTTTTCATGCACTTACTAACGACTAGTGATACAATTATGGCGAATATCATAAATACCATGCGATAGAATCTCATTTATAAACCAAAATGATAGATAAGTATTAAATTAGGCAAACCCAATTCATACATTTCATTTACTTGATTTATAATTGGGACCCTTCAGAGCAGTGGCGCGCTAGTGTCGTGTTTACATGTAAATGGTATTATCAGTTCTGAAAACGGGGAATTTTTGCCGCCAGTTGTGGACTCACACAGTGAAATGTTTAAATTACTTGAAAATAAATCGAATAAATGAAATGAATGAATTGGGTTTGGCTAATTTAATACTTATCTATCATTTTGGTTTATAAATGAGATTCTTTCGCATGGTATTTATGATATTCGCGACAAATGTATTACTAGTCATTGGTAAGTGCATGAAAAATAATCATTTATTTCGTAACAATAACACTGGAATTCAATTTATCTTTACCAATGAACAAAAAACAATTAATTCTATTCAAAATAATTCAATTTAGCACCAGAATTATTAATTCATTGCCAATAATGATACTTTATCAATTATTGAAATCCCTTGAAATCCCCGTTTTCAGTAGTTCATCGTTTTACCACCAGGTACCGACTCTTTTGCTGAAGGATCCCAATGACTGGTCTAGGTTCTAATTGGTCATACGTCACGCCTGTAACAACCAGTCAGCAAGTTGCAATGTGATAAATTTACCTCGACTAACTCATAAAATAAAAACACAAATCAGCTGATGATTCAAATCACAAACGAATTTTAGTCGTTCACTGAAAACTGAACGATATTATTTAGGAAAGTAGAAATGAAACTACCTACATTTTAGCACATTCTAGCGCTATGATTGGTCATTACGCACGTAACATATGACCAATTAGAACATAGACCAGTTATTATAAATACTCTATATGGCGTGTTGGTTTACTCCTTAAGTACTACAAGATAGGCTACCTACCAAACAGATCGGCGATGGACAGTTCTGACCATTCCCTCGTAAATGAACTTGGAAAGCTGAAGTTTCGTACATGATGTTTGTTGTGGACTAGCATACGACCCTTCGAATTTGGGTCAAAATAGAGCATCTTAAAAATCTGAGGAAAGCATGAGGATGCTCAAATGACTAAGCTCAATCAGTTATTTTTCGTGAAATATGTTTAAATATGAGCTCACGATGTTGTTTCTATGGGCAAGAAGTACTACACATCTTAAATTCAACTAATTAAATGGTTTTGGAGGAAGTAGGTAAGATTTTCCAGTCTCGGTAGTAGGTGTGGGCATGAATGAGATACATTATGTGCAAATCTGAACGCATCAACTTTCAAGAAATTCATCTTCGGTAATTTGGTGGCCTGGCTGCCTACATTTTTTTTTTTTTTATATTAAGCCCCTCGGTTCTTCCAGCTTTCAACTTTTCAGCATTACTTGGCAGATTCACTTACCTGAATTTCCACTTCCTAAACTCATATCTTCATTGAGCAAAAATTATTCTTCATTCTAAAATTACCATAATGGAATTAAATACAATTTTTTTTTTGGCGCACACATAACAAAAAAAATACAAGAAATATACAATTTAAAATTGTTCAAAAATATGATACGCTGTACGTAGAATTACGATCTCTAATTGAAGCTTCCTATACTTTTTACAACGTAACGCTAGCTTATCGTGCACCCATTCAATTATTCACGGTAGACGAACGAACTACCAAACAGATATTAAATATTACCCATACACGCTGGCGTAATTGCCCTCTGATATAATTAATTACTATTTTTTAAATGCGACAAAAATAAAAATGTATTTTTACTACACTCCGATTCGCCTAACACGTAATTACAAATTTTTGTAATCGCCTTAGTTTGCGATACAACGACCGTGTGAGGCAAAATAAACTTAATAATACGTTTGTAAAATCAGCTCCAGCTCTTACGAGCGTATAAATTATCACATTGTATTCTTTTCATACACGTAATTTACAAAATATATCATATAAGTGTTATGCATAGGGTTGAAAAAATTACGCATCCAAGACAGCAATTGCGTCCCCATGTCGCGTATTAATACAACGTGTATTTCTGTAAAAATAAACGTACGTGTATTTATTACGCTCATTGTATTTCCTCGTTCGCAATGATCAACTGAAATAAATAAATACTCACCGATGGGTCCAAATTGTAATTGCAAAGGTTCAAATTATACGCCACGTCGCAAGCGTTCGATCCTGATAAATAATTAATCGTATTAATATATTAAAATGAAAATAATCAGTTATACGTTGAAGGGCAATTACCTTCGGGTTTGCAAGCTTTAACTAGTTTTTCACCGTGAGATTTCATACTGTTGGGTAGTAAGTCTACGAAGGCTTCGCCATCGAATACGCCATCGTCGTCTATCTAATAGTGGGGATTATACGTGATATTAATTTATAATATTGTTTTATTAAAAGTCCGATACGTAGAAAGTGATAATACGGGATACTTACAATTCCAACGGAAGCCATTAGGCATTTCATGTAACACTGAAATAATAACGTAATTATAAGCATCGATCAAATAACATGGTATTTATGTAATTTCTTCGGCATTTAATATAGAAAATGTGTAAATACGATAATAACAATATTTAACATTATTCGTGTTTTTATTTTTGGAGTAACTCTTAGTTCTATTTTTTTATTTTAATTGTCCAACCGTAATTTTATTTATTTATGGTTATAAAATATGTTTTGTAATTAGAAAAAAAGTATATAGTGCTCCTTTTTGTACTAACTGTTTTTCTCAATTTATAAAATTGTGCTTATTTTTAGTGGACTTCCGCTTATGCGGAAATCCACTATTGCAGTCGTCTTGGTTTCTTTCTTTCTTTATTTGTTTGTTTGTTTGTTGAAGCCTTTTCTTTCTGACGCGTTTTCTTCAGTTTAACTAGACAAATCGATTCAACATTTTTACAGTAGGTGTAGATCATTAAGAACAAGAGCTGATTAGTTTTTGGTGCAAGTCTATCCACGGGAAGCTGAGCTTTGGAGCTTTAAGCTCATTTTAGGGACATTCCTTTCTGACGCGATAACTCTCGTTAGACTGAACTGATTTGCATGAAATTTTTATAGTGATTAGTAGTTGTATAGAAGAAGAGCTGATTAAATTTTGAAGTTGATCAACGCATTAAAAGCTGAGCTTTTCAACTTGAAAGTTTATATCAGTTTTTCGAAAATATCTTGCGAACGGTCCATCGTAGAAGAAAATGGAGGCCAAAAGGATGGTTAGGAATTTCACGCTCTACAACTTTGGTTCTGGAGAATTTTTCTTAAAAGCTCACCGTTTTCGAAAAAAAATGAGGTCAAAGTTTGGAGACTTGTGATTGGTCAATTTTCATTGATGAATAACTGACGTTAGAGTGGACCGATCAACTTGAAATTTTTATGGTGATTAGTAAGTGTATACAAGAAAAGCTGATTAAATTTTGAAGTTGATCAACGCATTAAAAGCTGAGCTTTTCAACTTGAAAGTTTATATCAGTTTTTCGAAAATATCTTGCGAACGGTCCATTATAGAAGAAAATGGAGGGCATTTAAGGTGTCAGGAATTTTAAGCTTCACAACTTTAGTTCTGAAGAATTTATCTTAAAAGCTCACCGTTTTCGAGAAAAATGAGGATAAAGTTTTAAGACTCGTGATTGACCAATTTCTATTGGTCAAATTTTATGGCGCACTTTCAATAGGTGATAAAAGGAAGTTCACTATTATGACACAGTGTGTCTAGCTTTTTTTGTACCCCACTGATTTGTTTTTTTTTTCACTTTATTTGCAGTTAGTTAAATTGCCATTTCGATTTAATTTCAAAGTACAAATATTCTGTTTCGATTAAACTTCTTAACATTTTTTTGTAACCTACTTTTCATACTTTTTTTTCAATTTATCAAAATTACTTTTATAATAATTTTTCCTTTTTTTTTTTTTTTTTTTTCTTAATTACTTAGTTTACTTTGATAGGGATTTCCATTTTATTTCATTTCTGATTAATAGTATTTTATTGTAATTTTTTGAATAATGTTTTTGTCCCCCTTACCTAATTTGGCACATGGATTTTTTTCTTCAAGATTTACAATATGATTTTCCATCAGTATTTTTAATCTTTCATTCATTATTTTCATTTTTTATAACAATTTGTATCATTTTGTTCTCATTTTCCTTGCGTAGAAAAGTGAAATATATTTTTTTTTAATAATTTGCTAGAGGTTAATTCAAAGCTGAAGTATTTGTTCCAATTTACTTTTTTATATTTTTAATGATTTACTTGTAATCATACTTACTCGATTTTGTAATGTAATGTAATGAATTTATTGCATTAACGATACAAAATTAGAATCTGGATACAAATAAGCCGCACAAGGGCGCCTTTTGGCGCTAGCGGTGCGGGGATTACCTTCACTACATATAGTACTTATAATCTAGGAAGATGAAACATAAAAAGAAAAGGAGAGAGAAAATAAAAAAGAGAGAGAAAAAAGAAGAGAAAACCTAAGGCACATCAAAAACCAAACAAAAATCAGAAACTACGGCAAGAACAACAATAAAGAAAAACTAAAACAAAACGAGGCTGAATGAGCAAAAAAAGAAACAAAAACAAAAAAAAAAGCAAAAACAATTAAAACACAAACAAAAAAATAAATAAAAAATAAACAACAAACAATACTCTCTACTATTTAACAAATAAAGTTTAAGGTCTTTACTAAAGCACTTCCTATTGCTGATCCCCCTGAGCACAAAGGGGAGACCATTATAGGCAATGAAGGCCGCATATACCCCCTGCAACCTAAAGTGGAACTTAAACCACCTAAGTACAGTAGCAACAGCGCTCCCATATCACCTCTTCTTACCTTTGGCTGGAGCTGTACACTAAATAATTCTTTTCTACTGTGTACATAGCAACAGGCACTGTGGATAAACAGCTCTTCCAAAGTTAAAAATTTTAATATCATTTATTAGTGATTTTTATTTATATTTCAACTTGTATCATTTTTCCCTAATCTTCAAGTAGATGCATGAAATAATTTTTTTTTCAATGATTTGCAAATTTTCATCATGAGTTTATTTTAAGTTTGAAGAATTTTGTTCGGATTTTTTATTTTATCATTTTTAAATATTTCTGAACAAATTCATTTATTGTTCGATATTTCACCATTAACCATCCAAGAGATCTCACAACATTTCCGAAATATTCAACAAGGTTTCTCTTTTGTTTCTCTGATGTAAAGTTAGCTTAATAATTACGTTACATTTTTTTTTTTATAAACTGATTCTTAATTGATTTATTTCCAATTAGATAAATTTTCAATTCAATTCTTAGTTCATACCTTTTCCCGCGATAATTTACTCACCATTTACTTCATTTTTATCAATTTTTTTTTTTATTTACTCGTAATTTCTACGCTTTCATATTCTAGTAAAGAGCAAAAGGAAAGATAAAAAACTTACTTTCAACGATTCCTCGCCGTTAAATTTTCCATTGTTAGCATCAGCTATGGCAGCTACGAAAAACGATAAGAGAAAACAATTTCGGTAATCACAATCGATACTGTATAAAAAGTGTCTCTAAATCTATAACTCCTTTCTTTCATCACTAACCTTCTGAAACTCCAGTTTCGCCTACACACTGATTGTGTAAATTTTTAATCATCTCTTTTAATTCTTCGGGAATATCATCGGCAAACTATAACAAAAATACATTCACTACATAACCCTTTCACAACGTACCTATCATTGTATAACATTACATACCACGTGCGTGGAAACGCAAAACAATAAAATCAAAGAAGTTAATTTGAACATCTTAACGAATTGGTTCGCGAAGTTCGGCAATATGAGCGCAAAAAAATACGGAAAATTATTAAATTCCGAAAAGAACTATCGTGCGTTTGCGTCCACGTTGAACATTTAAGAAGGCAAATCAGGGCCACCGCAAGGTCGGCCGATCAACGCCATAATTACACCCTTCGTCCAAGTTTCGAATTCAAACCGCGCCTCAGATATGTCGCGCGGATGGATTTTTCGTGTTGGCTAAAACGAGAAGGAAAAATACTCGAGTTGATTTTAAATAACATTTGCACACGTGCCGAAAGATATCGTGGGTGTTTCTGGTTAATCTGCGTAGGTGAGACGGTAAACTGGGGCTGTTTGGGATTTTGGTAGAAGTTTATCCGTACCCGAGTGACGTACTGAGGAGAGAAAACGCCGTTGGAAGTTCTCTGTTCCCATGGCAGCGTCGATAACAATGTTAACTGTGGGTCTTCGGTACACTGATATTGTACGGTTACTTTCTAAGACCTGTGAGATCACTACAATATGAGTGGTGGAAATGCAAACATCGTGGAAATCAGAGTGCACGAATGGCCGCAAAATTTACCCCTTCGAAGTATCGAATATCTGAGCGATATATTTTACCAGCAAAAATTATGGAAATTCATCGACAAAAGCGAAGTGTGGGAACACATCAAAAGTTACGAGCAACAATCAATTTTTTGGAACTTTAAGAAAGATATCGAGGTAATCATACGTAAAAAATGAATAAATATTTATTACTCTCTATGAAATTTCAATGTTTTGGATTGTAGACGCCTTAAAAATAATTCGAACCTTGTTACAGGCATATAAAGAAGATACGATGCTGATAGGAGAAAACCCATTTGCTCTCAACCGCACATTATTCTTGGTACGCACTGTTGATACCTACAACTCCATCATGACCGCACTGACTTCGCTCCGTGACACCTACGAGGCTCGGGTATCCAGTGCCAAAACCTGCGCACCACGAGAATGGTTTAGTTATGGTAGTGAAAAAGAAGTGGATGAAGCTCGAGTAGAAACCACACGCGAAAAAGTAATCGCTTTCTCTATCTATTTTAAGAATCCAACATGTGCCAGAGAGTCTAGGAGTTCATTCGAGGGAGGAGTTCGGATACTTAGACCACTGATACCACAAGTGCCATTGGCTTCTCCTAGTGTCACATTGGCTTCAACGACTTGCTTGTTTCTCCCACTTAGCATCCACTTTCCTCTATATTTAGTAAGGAGGAGGTGGGCTGGTGTAGGCCACTCTTGTCAACCCTGAAGATCCTTTGAGAATGTGACCCAACCAACGAGACTACCAACAAATCGTCACAAGGTTCTGAGCCATAATATGAAAGATTAGCCACGCTGCACCAACGTCAACAGTAACTAAGCCACATCCATACGATACCATTCAAGTTCAGTTTATTACATCTACTGTACACTGGCACCCAATCAACTCACTATACCAATTTATAACATGCCCTGAGGTCAAATTAAGACTAGTTTTCTTGCTTCTGAAGAATCTCTGGTACTACTCAGCCTATGATATCATTAGAGTTCGGATCTTCAAATAAAACACGGTAGCTTGACTATTCTAATTCGTGCTCTTCCTTTCCTTCTTTTCTTGTTGCAGGGTGGAAGGCTTTACCCTTACGCATGCTTCATTAGATGTGTAGGAACTTCTATTGGCATTACTTGTAGACACTTAAAAGGTCTCTTGGCACCTAAGCTTATATCTCTCTAAGGCGAGTACACTACATTAAACATAGCCCCATACAGCTCTCTCTCTTTTTTTTTGCGGGGTTTCTCTACCGCACACAACACTAATTGGCTGGGAACCGCTTGTGGCATTAGCTCTCTACCAACTGGAACTTCGTTTGAGCATCCTAATGTGTTTTTTTTTTAATTGCCACAGACCTACTTGTAGGTTTCCGTCCAAATCACAATCCTTCGCCATACTCGCCACTTCGCGTTCATCTTCGCAGTAGGTTGAATCACATCACTACCTACAAAGAGTTACAATGTCCTAGCTACTTAATCTGTAACTCATACCATTTAGTGAAAGGTAGTTAACTTCGTCTCAGAAAACTTACGTCACTGCCTCCTCTATTAGACTAGGTAGGGGTTGTCTGTAATCGTTTTAGTATCCAGCAATAGATCTAGTAGGCGCTCTACTTTCCCATACAAGTACTCAGTTCACCAGAATATCTACTGTCTTGACATTCAGCCCACCTACGTGGTGAAGTCGTTCATGGTGCCAGAAAATTGCGTACTACAACCACTGGAAGTGTCAATCAGACCACCACCAATGTAGCAAAGAGAACCAATCTAATTATACTAAGCGATCTGTGACATCTGGTAGATCGACCCTTTCTACTACCATGCCCCCTACCTTTTTTTTCGGGATTTCTCTCCGCACACAACACTACTTGCCTTCTAGACAAACAGGAACACTTGGTAACTGGCCTACATCTCCCCCTGGATTTGCCGAAAACGGGTGTGCTCCCCCACCTTCGTTCTGCCACATTGTAAGTTCAGTCATCGCTTTCTCCTTTCCTTCTGGCACCTTACTCCATGCTGGTGGGTAGGTTTCAGTGCCAAAATTGTCATCTTCGGACTTATCTGCGCCGTGCACATATCTTCTCGGCGGGTTAATACCCATCACCTCCTACTTCTGGGGTACCATGTACCTGGGTACTTGATCTTTACCTTTTCGGAGTATGTTGGTCATCTGCACCTTAGGGCCCTACTTCTGTCTACATCATCCCGCCTTCACTCTAAGCCGTGAAGCAAGAAAGGAGGCACGAAGTAAGATAGGATGCCTCTACCTTTTTTTTTTTTTTGCTGGAATTACTTCTACTGCACACAACACTACTGGGCTGGGAATCGCTTGTGGCATTACTTCCAACCAAGTAGGGGCACCTTACGGACGGACCTACATCTCCCCCGGATTTTCCTCAGGTGGGTGTGCGCCCCCATCCATGTTCCACAACATCGGAAGTTCAGCCGTCACTTCATTCTTTTCTTCTGGCACCATACTTCCCGCTGGTGGATGGATCTGAAGATCATCTTTAAGGCCTCCATCAGCAACAAGAGCTTCCTCTTGCCTACGAAGACTCTGTGCCTACCATTCTCTCTTTGCGTCCTTCTTCAGCATGACTGCATTAGCAAAATTTTGCATGGTCTCATGTCTCTATGGAATCAAGCACGACGAGAACGAGCTGTAGTGTTAATTTGCCCGGCACTTGGAAAGCTATGCAATCTAATATAACAGAATGTATTCTACACCATGCTCAGCTAGCCCATAATGGGCTAAGGACTATCTTGATGTTGAAAAAAATATCTCTGGAACACCCATGCTAGCTAAATATTTCAACCTCTGCCAATCTCTTCAAATTAGGTGCATTTGGAATTTTGGATCAACCAAATTCAAGTACTCATATTAAAATATCAAAATGAGGAGGTACGAAATCGCATTACTGGTATATTGTCATATAAAAGTCTATGTTACAGATCAGTGTTGAATGGATAGGTAACCTGGAGAAACGCTACGAGGGCGTGAATTTCGTGGATGCAGATCCGGATCCGGTACAGTTCATTTCGCGAGGTCGTGAATTTCCTAAAATCATTCGAAAGACTCGATTAGACATCGGTGTACAGGTACAGCAATTCATCAACTGCCATCGTGATTACGACGATCGTAAATATTATAATTAAACCTACGATCCAAGTATTTAAAAGGAACCTACCATTTTTAACGTCACCTGAATACCAATTTTGAAAATACAATTTCAGACAAAGACTATTAAATAACCAGTCATTTGGTGACCTTCGCGACCGTCAGGCGCGTTAATAAAAAATAATAATTTCCTAAAACTAGCAACCTTCCCGCATTACTGTTTTTTCCGGCAGGTTAGCGTTCGCTTTCGCAGCACTAGTGCACAAACTGATACCTACGAAATCGCTCGCGAATTCATCGAATCCGAAGATGCCCGGGTCAGTGGTGACGATATGCGTATTCAACAATCAGTGTACGTAAATGGAAATTTTAGAATTTTATTGTCAATTAGAAGTTTAAAAATGTAATAAAATAGGAAATACTAATTACAACAGAAACGCGGTTGTAATGGATTTGACGACATAACATGGAACCGCTAATTAAATTCTGCACCACGTAATTACATCTTATGCACGGCTATAACCACAACCATCTAATTATCTGGTCGTTTAAAACGCGACTAGGTATAAGCAATCGATTTTTGAAATTCTCTCATACAATTATACGCTTTTCATCGCAGATCCGAAGAAACTCCACCTGCAAGCGCAGATATTCAAAAAATGCGATATACCGACGACGTATCCCTCAATTATCACAAATCTTTCATCAATATGGATAAACGAACCAAGAAAATATCCAGTTTAGCGTGGCATCCCGTAAAATCTGGTACCAACAATAACCTCATAAACGATCAAAATGGAAAAAAGGTTTCATTTAATATTTGGCATTATAGGTTACCTAGCCATAGCTTACATCACTGGTATTGAGAATCTTGAAGACCGCGTAATCACCGCTGAAAGTGGTCATCGTCTACAACAACCGATCACACAGAAAACCCGCAAGACTGTCCATGAAAATGACATAGAAGTGAATGATTCTGTATTTAATGTCATATCACGCAAACAAAGCGTTTATGCAAAACTCGATCAAACAGTAGATGAAGATTCAGGCAGCGAATCAGAATCGATAAAAGTACTTCACGAAGAATATCAAGATCCAGAGTTGGATTGAAGGAAAACCATTCACTAGGAAATTCGGCAAAAGGGGGTCTCTATCAGAAGTTTCACTCTATTTTCTATAAAATTCATGCAACATTATGCGCATGTATTTTCATCTTCATTTTTCCCAGTAAAAATATTCTGAGAAAGAAAAAAAGGGATCCCCAGAGTGGCCAAATCTGTGGCCTTGCCAAGAATTTCCTGGTCATTTCTACGTCTCATTTTAACTCTGTTAAACCTGATAGACATTAATAATTTTTTCCTGCTCTTTATTGGCTCTCTACAGGATGACTCAGATGGAGAGAATGAAGAAGAGATAATGGAGGAAGATCGTTTCGATATTTCTACCATTTTAGTATACAAAACAGATTCAACTTTTCCGGCAACATCAGCACATAATATACCGCAACTTCAGAGAGATCGTGTAACTAGCGAGTGTATCGATACAGACTTGAAATGGGCATCAGACCTGCTGCAAAGTGAACCCAAACCAGCAAGGTAAACCATAAAAATCATTTATGAATATAACAAAGCGCTCTACAATCTTAGATTCTTTTCCGAGTTCGTCTCAAAATACACATTCCTCGTTTAATCTTTTTTAAAGAAAGCATATTGCCTGTGACCTTATATAATTACTAGGAAGGATGCAATACACATCCTTCGTTAGTGGAACAGCAACTGACTAAACTAGGTATGGTATCTGCAAGTCACTTTTTTAGTGGTTCTTACTTTCAAGTATAATCGACTTTTGCGTTCACCTTTTATACACAGTTTTGTAGCTCTATCAATTACTATACTACTTGTAATCCTTTCCAACAGTTTAAATTTAAATTTACGTTTCTTCATCATCTTGGTATCCTCATCCACAGCCTTGCTTTGGTCGAAGATGACAATTCCAGTGACACTGCCGAAAGTATAGACAGCATCGATTCCGAATCGTCTTTGTGTTCAATGCTAAAGCCAGAACCATCCTTGCGAGCCCCCTTATACGAAGACACTCGTAGTGAAGACACCGATTCTATCGAAGACGAGATACCAATTACCGACACCGACAGTTCGGTGTTACTTTGGAACTGCGGAAATGATCTCACTCCAGAGGTAAGTTCATCAGGTATGAGGAATCAATGATATCATGATTTGAATAAACCGTAGATAAAAAAATCTGAATAGTCAATAACCCAAGTCCAGCTTAAAACTGTATGTTTTTTTTACAACAATATGAGATGGGCAAAAATTCTTCAATCTCCTCTTTCTACGTTCCCTAAATGATATATTTAGAACTCTTGGTTCCAGTTATCACACAAATCCTATTTTATTAACTTTGAGCATTCTGATGCTGTCGAAATGGCTTTTAGATTTTGGCAATAAATGATTTTAAAATACCACTGTTTTTCTCTCTCATTTTTCCTTACATGACTCATCGCAATTCTTTATATTTTAGCTTAACTTATATAACGTCCATGACATAAACATCATCAAATTTTATCCCCTAAATGGGAATTTACTGGCAGGCGGTAGCTGCAGTGGGCAACTAGTAATATGGGACATTCACGACGAAATGGAGAAATCTAAACGCCGACAGCAGCAACAAGATCACCAAAAATATGTATCCGAATTTATGGTAAGATGTAGAAAAGGAGGGGAAATACTGTAATCCAACATCATCGAATGAACTTTGTTATTTTAGCAAAATTTACCAGGCTGGGAGGAAGATGATTCCAAATGTCCTCTCGTTCACCCAACTACCATTAGCAAACGCAATATTTCTCACGTAGACAAGATAACGAATCTAGAATGGATGCATCCTTCACTAAAAGTAACCACGACTTTTACTCTTGTATTCATTGTTGATACTTTCCATGAACCCCTTATGGTTTTCAGCTCTCGCCTAACGGCAGTGGAGTATTCATTAAAACGGAATCCGATCCTTCGAAGGAGCTGGTCACTTCTTCTTTGGACGGTAGCATCAAAGTATGGCAAATTCACTCTACCCATACAAGTGGCGAAAGTAGTCTCGAAAGGGGTCATATTTGGGATCTACAACTTATCTATAATGTGAGGACTCTTTGGTGATCTATATCTACATACACCTTACTCTTGTATGTGTTATAGGGTAATTTAAATGTAAAGCTTCATTTCAATTCAGATGCTCATTACCATACCCAAATTAGAAAAATACTCGTTAGCGGTGAAAACCTTCAAGATATCCATTCCATCAGTACGATATGTTTCCGCATCCTCCACCAGATACGAATATAGTACGCTTTATCCTCATAACTGAGTTTTTTATTAGCCCAAATATCGCAAAAACTGCATCGATTGATTCAACTCGCAATGACTCAGTTCCAGAAATTGATAAAAAAATTACTTCTTCCATACTGATTGCCAATACCATCGGGGAACTAGGAGCCATCAAATTTCCAGACAAAAAGGACGCCTTTATAGACGGATCGGCTTCTAGATCCGCCGAAAGTAAGTACTCTAATTTCAGCTCTTCATTATCCATTAAATAATTATCACCCCCTCTCCCCGAGTACAGACTGTAAACACGAATGGTGGGCTACCTGTCACGACGACTCCGTATCATCGTTGTCGCAGAGCTATTTCTTTCCACAAATCGCCTTATCTACTGGAGGTCGAATATTCGCTTTGTGGAAAGTTGACTTTAAGGTATATTTCAAATATCCTTGGGATGCAGTGTAAAAGCTGAGGTAGATTTATTCAAAGAAATGATTACAGAATGGACCGATTTGGTGGAAACAGTATCCAATCGATGTGTCCTTGACCGATGGTTGTTTCACGCCGTATCATCCGGGTATAATATACATCGCCAGATCGGATGGAATAGTCGATTTGTGGGATTTAACCAAACAAGTACACGAGCCCATAATGCGCGTGAAGGCCTCTGGATACCAGATCAATGGTTAATCTTACGTATTCGAACTAAATTAATTTTAATATATATATATATTTTTTTTTTTCATTAAAAATGAGGAAAACAGTCAACCTTGGATTTGTCATTATAGATACATTCAGTTAGAAATTAGAAGGGATCATCTTTTAATCTCAAATTGGTCACACATACCCAATTTTTTGACTTTGTAGGTAAGGTGAAGAAATAAACCTACCTCCCTCCCCTTCCAACTGTACTTAATTTCAACTCTCTAACTTCACCTATTAGGCTGAAAATTATTTATCTACTCTGATATTTCGAGCTCATTCCATCATTAGAGATCATGACAGAAATTTTCAACCTAGAGGCCTAAATCTCATTCACCTACCTCAGAAATCCTATAAGATTATACGTATTTACGAAATTCGACATTGTATCCAAAGTAAAACGGTCTCTAAGATTGACGTTTTGTTTCCTCAACTCAATTCACTAAAGAACTTGATGAAAAATGGAAAGTTTTCTGAGGTTCCTTCAGCCCTCTTTGAAGTATGAGTGACCAGCCATGTAACATTTGAAAAATTTTAAAATCACAAAATTTTGGGTGATTTAAAATTTTTTATGTACATCCATCAGTGACTTAATACTCGTAAAATATGCAAATATACGTCATATGACCTATAATGTAAAAATCTGATGACCTTCCTTCTCGATGCCATTTTGCAAAATTTAGACGCTATTATAAATTTTTTTTTTGCTTAAAAATACTGAATATTAATTTATAAAATATTAAATTAAATTCTGGAATTTAAAAAAATTAAAAAATGTCTGACAAAATCACTCAAATTAATTTATATCCAAATTTATAAAATCATATTTTACTTAAATTGGTAAAAATTATCGCTAATGCTCGCGTTTATGATTTCACCTTACAGCTATATCGGTGATTACACCTCCATGTCCAGAGCACCAAATTAGCATAGCAGACTCGAACGGGATATTTCACATCTTGAATAATCATTATGAAACCACTTGGAACGAAGACGATGTAATTTATGTACAATTTATTAATCATTCGTCCATTTTTATTTTTTATCACTTTTTTTTAATAAAGTGGAGGGAAACTGAATCTCGAAAATCAGATTTTCCATATCTCACAAACGAAAGCTCCTACGAAAAAAAAACTTCAACGCCAAAATATTCTACTCAAGTTAGCTTATTATACTTTTTTAGTTGACTCGAGTTTCGAAAAAAGCGTCAGAAAATTCATTAAAAAAATCTAACACATTAAGATATCACTCTTTAGAATATGAAATCATTTCTAGCTTTAATTTCATTCAATTTTCGAAGTACCACATCTTTCTTAACTAAATAAGAAGGTTGAGGAGAATTTTCTGAAAATGAAACGAGTTCATTAAGAAGAAAATAACGTAATATAAAAGGAGTAAAGATGTATCACATCGTGAGCTTAATTAGGTACAGCTACAATAATGGTTTAAACTATCAAATACAATTACTTTAACATGACTTTGAAAAAAAAATTCTCCTGCTGACGTAAAATACACAAGAATATATTTTTTTCGATTATTCCACCATAAATTGCGACCATACGTGAAATAAAAAGCGAATGAAAACGAAACCGTTTGATTCAATGAGTTGATTTAACAACAGGCATAGCATAAAATCAATATTCCACCTATGCGCGCGTCTAGCTTAGTGATATTTTCGAAACAATTTTTTTTTTTAATGACTTAATTTTATTTAAAAGTAAGAAACTCACATGTCGTATCAATTTTATCATCTTTTTGCTCATACAAAAAGTAGGAATTATTATTTTACTACCTCATAGTACTCATATCTGATATTCGGTACACTAGGTATAGTATATATACGAACGGCGATCTTCTCGTTAACGAGGTCTGTAAGGTTAAACCATCAAACTTTCGAATTAGACTATGCAACGAGCATACAGTCGAACATTCAAAGCATCTATCGGCGACGAGCCATAGAAGAACGCTACACTGTTAGCGACCAAAAGCATCCTGCAATTTCGCAGACGCCCGACAAACACATTGTGAGTCTAGCCGCGTATCGGCACCACAATTCAAACTCTAATGGCTAAACCTTCATGTACGACCTTTTTCATGAATTTTCTCGAGTTATGAAATGAATTAAACGCGTCCCTATTTCTTGCAATATTTTCTTTTTCATCAGCAACACCCGATACCTTATTTTTGTAGGAGGGAGGCGGAAGGGAACTCATGCCATACTAAATTTTAAAATCACAATTTCTTAAATTCATAAATAAAAAAAATTATGAAGAGCCGAATAAAATATTTCGATGATTGAAATTTTTCTCTCAATTTTTTTTACAACATACGTATAATACAAATTAATAGGTATGACTTCAAGTGGAACAGAAATGTTTATTGCATTTCATTACGAAGTATCACTATCCATACATGCCTATGGAGGTGGTTATGACATGGCAATTCGAACAACGTTTAGACCATATATCTTTCGATTTTGCAGAATTTTTTTTACAAGTTAATCTTACCCTACATGTCTAAAAACCATTACCAGTTGTCACCCTCTCCTTCGACATTATTATGATAGAGAAGAGGCGTCGCCTTACACTTTTAGTACTTTATAGTTTTTATTATTCATTGTTAAATTTAAGTACTCATATAAAGAGATGTTCTGCCGCGATATTTTTAAAATGTGAATCAGCCCTTGTAAGGGGGTACATTTTCAAAAAAAAAATATCAGTACAAATATGAGAAGATTTGCTCCATATGTCTGAGAAAGCTGAGTGCAATAATCAACTCATTTTTCTACCCCAAATATTTGGAAGCCCTTGACCCCCAAACTTCCCTCCTCCAATGTAAAAATCAAAGATTTAGTAAAATTACGTTCCATCACAATACTCTTCGCTACCAATTAATTTATTATGATCCCTCAACTTTCATATTTGCTCTGTGCGAGGAGGAAAATGTGTGTTCAGAGACGTAGCCAGGATTTTTTTAAGGAAGGGGCAAAAATTTAAGAGTTAAAAGAAGCGGGGAGGAGGGTATTTTTTGGGGTTCAAGTGAGACAGGTACATACTCGTATACTATAACTTCAGTTATTAAGAAAAAACACATATGTTTATTTTTTATTTTTTGAAATATTGTAGTACATCATAAATTTGCGTTAAAAAGGAAGATGCCATGGGGGCAATCGCCCCTCTGCCCGTCTTGCCTACGTCCTTGGGTGCATTGAAGCAACTAAAAATTTTCTCATTTATTCATGAGATATGAAAGCTTATCATATCGATTTATACATTGAATACTCGATTTTAAAACTCTGAGATAAAGGGAAAAGGAAACAAATAAGTTATTCAATTTTACTTACCACCTTCATAAGGTGTATAAGAGAGGGGCGGAGAGAGCGAGGTTATATTTATTATGCATACATTATTAAATACGGTAGCGATAAAATTCACCAACATAATTATAGGAGTAGATTCAAGACATGCATGTAATTGACTATTTACATAGGCAACGAAATTTTTACGTTATTATACGCATTCAGAAATGTCTAAATGGGTATTTACCTACTAAAAATTTTCCAGAGGCATAAATAAAATCGAAATCTTCTAACATTTCAATTTTAATGATTATTAAGAAGTTATTGATGAAGAATTATGCTAATACAAAAAAAAAATGTATAATTATCATCAAGAGAATTAATCGAATAATTCAAAATTATGACAGTACCAAAATTAATTATATTTTTATAAGCTAATCAAGCAAATGTAATTACTGATTTCAAATTTGAAAAATTCAAAATATTTAAGATACCTCATTCAATATGCAACGAATCCGACTGTGAACTAAAACTTGAAATACGACTTCACATAATGACTTAACAACAGGCATAGCATATTTACAACATACGTAATTCCAAGCTCATCCAACGCGAGTATTTTTCAAACAAATATTTTACTTTCATTCGCATCATCGCATTTTAATTCAACTTTTTGGCATATTATTACAGTTTGATAGCCTTCGGTCGAAATAAAATACACGCAAAACGACATTCAATAGCGTCGCGACGCTCATT
>VFXL01000115.1:0-40001 GCA_009761765.1 Phenacoccus solenopsis | reverse complement strand
GGGTTATCTTTGAGGAGAGATGAAAGGGAGACTTGTAGATGGAACTTATAACGAAGGAAACAATATTTCGGGCATTAAAATTAAAAGCAAAAAATAATTCAAATTGCCCAAAAATCGATTATATGAAATTTTTGAAATTTTGAAAACTTGGCAACTTTTATCTAGCTCATTTTAGTAGATACTCGCATCAACTTTGAAGACTGAAATATTAATTTTACATTTTTTGATTGTCATTTAGCAACTACTACCATTTTTTTGTCCTTTTCATTTTCCCAAAAATCTCGAAATTCAGTCGCCCTCTTCATACCTCATAACTCAAGTCCTTAGCCTATTACCTCACACAACTTTTACAAAAATTTCTAAAAAAAATAAATGGCTCTTGTTTCCCAGCATACCAGGTATAAAGTGCGGAGTCTGTCATAATATCATATTTCATACAAGATACTAAAAAATTTCCAAACTAAAAAATTTCCAAACGAAAAAACCAACAGCCAGAAGCTCAAAAATCAAAGATACTCGATACCTCAAGTCTTCAACCAGCGTCTATTACTTTCACTATTTCAATCAAATTATAACTTGGCTTTTGAGTTATGAATGAAATCACTTCGATTCGCCGTCCGATGGTGCTTCCAAAACACAAACAACCTCGAGCACTCGACAAAGTAACGAACTAAAAATCTCGACGATATCGGCCACGCTCCGAAAAACTTTCGAGAGGCGAACATTTTAACGAAATTGTTTTTCGCCGGCCCATTCTTCACCCCAAAAAACAAACAACTATACCATTCAACTTCTATAATTCTTTTTTTTCCTTCGTCGACACTATACTCTACCTTCTCGCCGTTTAATAATAAGAAACCCATCGCGAAAAATTTATAAAACTTTCAAGTTGAAGCTTTGTTTCTAAAATTATATCCTTTTATAATAAATTGATGTTGCGATAATTCTTTCTCATTTCACACTTTTTAAAAATAAAACATCCGAAAGTCAATTAAAATACTCGCTTCGAATAAAGGTATTCTTTATTTCAATTCGTTAAAAGGCCCCAAAAAACCCGAATAAATCGTTTATTTTATTTATTAAAACGGCGAATAATAGATAAATCGTACTATCGCATTGGGCGCTATTCGCCTCTCTCGTATTTTTTATCGCCATATTATCGCGATATTCGAACAATACGATACCACGGTAATCTAGCCAAATACATCGGCTATATCGCGCACAAAAGCGCAATTACAATTATCGCTAGATCGTACAAAATGGCGAATTAAAAAGGGTTAACGCAACGATTACCTCTTCTTCTATCGCCTATCGCCGTTTCAACCCTTTACAATGTTTCTATTCATTGCTAGTAACTTTTACTTTTTTTTTTCTTTTGTTTGTAATAACCGAATAAGAAATCAGTAGGGTTACCCCTTTTTGATGAAGATGATCTGGTACTAGCGCGGTAGCCTACAGCAACATTGGTTCGTTTGGAAATTTCAAAAACACGCAGCTCCTCCCATGACATATGTATGTACGGTTGTTTTTTTTTCGTACATATTAACAAGTAACCAGTTAACCAGTTAACCGCCCCTCGACAATGGTAAGTATCTAATTGCGCCCCTTTCAATTATACACGATGATTCTCATTCTGTTGGTTATCGATTTAATTTTCGAATGGAACGGTTTTCAAGACAAGATCCTAACGTAGAAAGTATCGATTTTTTTTCCATGCTTAAAATTGAGAGAAAATCAATGCAATGGACTATTTTATGACTCTTTAGGGTGGAATAATTTTTTTTGAGAAAATGGATTTTTTTTCTCAAATGAGTAAAGGAACAAAAACAAATTTTTGATGAAATTAAAATATCATTTTTTTTCCAGTAACTTTACTTCTTAATTTTCACCTTCCTTTATTCATTACATTTTTTTCAATTACATATTTTGCCTATTCATTATTTTTGGGGCATTTTTTCAATTTTTTTCATTATTGGAAAATTTCGTCGGTTATAATTAATATTATAACTTTTTTTAATATATTTTTTTTGCTTTTTTCAAACAATAATCTAGCATATTTGAGATTCATTTTAAGCTTTCTTATGAAATCAACGTCTGAAGAACTTGCTACTATTTAATTTATAATTACAACATGAAAAAAAAAATAATCAAAAGTTTTATTCACTTATAAAACTTATTAATTTTTTTTTTCATTTTATCAAAGTCATGTGCACAGCAACTAAGACCAGAGGAGTACCTATCCATTAGGGTTTAAATCAATTGCGACAGTATTTAATTTTGTTATAGGTAAAAAAATAAATAAAATCAATTGCATTAATAAATGTTATCTTCACATTTATTTCTATTTCACCAAATAATAAATACGATGAATAATATTAATAAAGAAAATCCATTTCGCACGTATATCACGAATAATAAAACGTCCTACCAATTTGGAGTTATGCAACACTTCAAGCTTACCTACTAAAACACCACGTAATCCCTCGATCGACCCAATCATCGACTGGATACGAAATAAACTCAATATTCACGCAGCAGAATATATTATATCATATCATATAAATTTTTTTCTTTTTTTTTTTCCGAAAAACAAGCGTTTCTAAGTTACTTCCAAATGATTTCAAGGTAAAAAGGAAGAATGCGGAAAATCAAAACCACGTTATGATTGGAAAACTTCGAACAAATTAGCTTGAAAATAGTCCTACCTCGAAAAAAAAAGAAGAAAAAACATTCGCTATCAACTCCACTTCACTTTTTCACTCGAGACTCATATTACCTACGTCACATTTGCAGACAAAGACATCCAAAATAATTGCATCAGCCTATCTACATAACAGCGTTTCTCGTGCCGCTACAAAATAAAATATGGAATGAAAACGAGCATCATCAAACGCAAAAGCCACCTTAAATCGAGTTTCTTTCATTTTCATTTTCCCCCTTCCAACCAACAGGTAAAAATGAACCAGTTAAATACACGCAGCAATAGAATGCTAACAGTACACTGTAGTGCGAATGAGGAGAACAATCATACGAGAAACTCTTATACATTATTTTATTTAGCCAACTTCTGTACAGAGTTCGTTTAGGGCTTTTAATCAAAGGTTTTCAAAACGTTTATCACTATTAAAAGAAAAAAATCTTAAACCCATGCTAAAAGTTTATCAAAAATATTTCTATGTTTTGAACGAACGAGAATATTTTCAAAGAAAAAATTTCTGTTCTGAAACTTTTTCTTTCACGAGTAATTATCAACGATTTCATAGTTTAATTTTTTTTTTCTTTGGGCCGAAAAGCGAAGCATCTAAAAGCTACACTTTTTCTAAAGAAAATTTTCTAAAGAACGCGATCAAAGCTGAATTCTATACTCGTTAATGAAAACTTTCCATTTTAAAATTAAAATAATAAGTTTAAGAATACTTTTACTGAAATAAATGAATAAACAAACAAACAAACGAAAAAAAAAAATATATATATATGCCTCACAAAGTTGAAATCATGAAATATAAATCACTCTAGAAATCACGACTGGGCATTGAGATAACTGAATAAGGATTTTTGATGGGCTGATTAAGTATTATAACCCTTCACCACTCTAGAAAACTGGTAAGCAGAGATAAAATTTCTCCAATTGTTGACAAAAAATTGAAACATTCTGAAGATCGATACATCGGAGGAAACGTCAACAAACTATTATAACACATCGTGACCATCAATACGTAAGGATTCTCATTTTAAGAAAAAAAAATTGAGAAGAAAACTAACAACTTAATTCAAAAAAACAACAACAACAACATTTATGGTGTTTTACAGGAATTTTCCTCCTTCTATAAATTCCCTTCTTGGAAACAACCCAACAACCATAGAAAACCTGCTTAAAATCCTGTGCCTCTGGCCTTCGTTGCAGAATACAGCACATTAATGGAAAAAAGTAAAGTAGGTAAGTATCAAATGTTGTTTCTTTTTTTTTCAAACATTATTCACAAATTTTTCTATATTTTAATACTTTTTTTTATATCATTTTAATTTACTCGTGATAAAATATCGTTGTTTTCATTATTCAATTCTTCGAGAGAAAATGTTAGTGCTTCATAGGATTAGATAAATATTCAATATCTACCATTTTCCAAATTCAACCTCGAACATTTTTCAATACCTCAATCCATGTACTGTTTTATTGAAAACCACGTAATTATCAAGGTTTCAAATGTCAGGATTTTTATACGACCTTTAGTACGACTTTTTCAGAAATTAAAACATCCCACCACTTTCATCTGAAAAAAATGAAAAAATTCTATTTTTAAGCATATGCAAGCAAACAAGTTACACTCGTGAGAAATATGATTGCACTACCTCTTCCATTCAAGGGAGCACTTCAAAATTCCTGAAACAACTTATTCATCCTTCAAAATGACTTGGTACAGTTATTTTAGTACCAAAAAACTCGTACTTTAGGAACTCATGTGGAACAAAAATCGAGCATATTTTACATTTTGAGCCTGAAAAGATGTAAATTGAGTCCTTACTCTGCACATAACCAGTAAATTACCCATTTATCGTTCATTTTTGAAAATAAAAGAAATCGTTGTTTAAAAAAAAAAAAAAAAAAAATTAAAAACAATCTACACCGCCGGAATTTTAGACAGATTAAAGTTTCTCAAATATTTAGATAACAAAATACGATTTTGAAACGTGAAAAAATTTTAATTACTTGAAAACTCGTTTTTTTTTCTTTTTTTTTTTTGTAAAATTTTTAAAATTTAGAATTCATTTTCAGGAGGGAGGGGTTCTTGATTCGAAAAACTGAAATGTCTATACTGAGGTAATTTATTAGCAACTACTATGACCCAACCCTTTCACTTTTTGTAGAAAAAAAAAAAACGAAATTTCGTCCACTCCATCGGACACCCTGCATATGGTAGGTATATTTAATTATTTATACGCATCATAGAACACCATATAAACACGAACATGATACCAACAATTTTTCCACGAATTTCGAGAAGAGTACTTATTAAAATCTGCATTTTGGGCCCTCGAAAAATAAGTTTGATGTTTCCTAAGAGGAACAGGTACACCAAACTGAGTGTCAAAATTATTATTATTATTATTTTTTTTTTTTCGGCCGGGAGGAGGGTTTACCGAAAGATTTGAGAGTCAAATGTTATAAAACGAAAATCTCAATTTTTCATAATTTTTTTGTTTCATTTAGATAAACTGAAAATTTATTTTGAATTTTTCCTACCAAAATTTCCATGCAAAACTTTGAGTATATTGCTTCAATAAATTATTATTACTTTTTCGTGAAAAATAACACATTTTAGAGGCTACGAAAGGCAACTTTCAACTAAAATACACTCGGAAAAAAAACTAGTTTCGTTTCACCTCACCTCGCATCCTTACAAATATCGCAGAAATTCCCCGCACCTTTCTAAAAAGTAAAAAATATATAAAGTGTACTTACCGCTTAAATCTACATCCAGATTATCATCTTGACTACGTGATCTCTTCCTACACGTTGGCGACTTAACGTCACGTTGCGTTCGGCACATCGGAATCGGTTTAATCGGTTTGCATTTTTCGTTGCGCCCTTGATAAGCTCTCGGCTCGAAACTACCACCGAACGGGAACACCTCTAGCGGCGTATTTTGCGGTAAATTAAAATTCGACAGCGACAGGTAACCGGGTGGATATCGCTGAGCTGAGAATCCCATCGTGTACAAATAACTACCCAAATTCGAATAATACGGTAACCCGGCCAACTGTTCGTACGGTAAAGCGGCCTTCGAGCTTTTACCGCCGTTTATAATCGAATCCATGAGAAACGACTTGGAAAGTTTTTTACCGGCGCTCAAATTGGTCGCCGTATTCGCCAACGAGTCCATCCTTTCGACACGTTCGAACGCGTAATCACGACAAACTACCGATAACGTAACACCATCCAAATACCGAGATCACCCTTATTCGATACGAAGATCTAGACTGAGTGGCATCGCACATTCGGATCGTCGAATAAGTGAATGAAAAAAAAAACCCACCCCTTGAATCGCTCTCGCCGGCATTCAAAAGTCGCTTCGATTGTTAACCGAAGCCGGTCCCTCCCTCTCGGATACCCCGTCCCTGCACGGATACTCGGCTACACACCATATTGGTGTCGCCCGAGTGAATATTACCCCACCATAATGATACACCCGTTTTAAAAAGCTATCCGGTTAATTGTAAACATTTTATTGATGTAAATATTGTATTAAGGGATGTAATTAATCACCGATGCGATTGATGTACGCGGCAACGCGACCCCCTTGATCGTATCGACACCAGCTTCGATACTCTTATCAAGTCATCCGCGAACAATTGAACGCGCACTTACGTATAATTGCTGTTTCATGCTGGTAATTGGTTTGTTTATCGGTCGTCGAAAATACGTAAAATCATCGGCGGTCGCGTTAACCGCGCCGCGATTCTCCGCCAACGTTAATGTATTCTCGCCTATATGAGCTAGATGTATTTATTACACTCGATCCGTACGTTTTACTCGTAGTTATCGAAAATGTGTCGGCGAAATTCACCTTCGTTTTATCACAAGCTCGCCAATTAATTCCACAAAAAGCGCGAATTATGCAATGTAATTTTTAGACGATGCTTGAAAATTTTCTTTCAATAAGCATTAGCGGAGTTTTCAATAAGAACGACAGCTCTTATAGCTTACCTTCATTTGGGAATGAAAGGTAAGGAAGGGAATCTTCATATTTTACCGTTTCAGGCCATTTGTAATTACAGGGAAAATGTCAAATTTTCATTACATGAGTAATTAAATATACATTAAATTTTCTCCTTCTCACTTATAGCGCAGTTGGGTAGAAATGAAAATCGATTCAAATGGTATACCCGAATAAGGGGTGATTTTGGCCCCAAGCGCTTTTTGGCTCCTATACCCCTCAGCTGGTGTGCCTAGACTAGAAAAAATTTCTCGCCAAGTTTTGGACCCCTACCTCCTCCATCCCGTTCCATACCCATTTTATTGTTGTTTTTCCCCAAATTTTTCATTTCGTTCAGAATGAAGGAAATTTTTTGTTCTTTCGCACATAGGTAGGTATCATAGTGTTGTATGTGAGATAAAATTTTGAGCAATTTTGGTTAATTCCTTCATGGGGTTTTGGCCATTTGAAATTTTCAACTGTAAAAAATACCTTAATAGCGAAAAACGACCACTTTTTTGAAGTATTCTGAAAATGTGTTTTTTTATGTAGATTTATCTTACGTATTCAGTTTTGAGATTTAGAAATGTCGTGAACCGTCAAATGCGAAAAACGTACCATATAATCGATTTTTTCCACTTTTTGGATGCTAATAATTTTATTTTTCATTTTAAAATTTGAAAAAAAATTTTAATACCCCACTAATACGCGTAGCGCAACATTCAGCCCTTCCCCTCACTCCCCTTCAGCTAACAGTGTATCACGATGATTTCGTGTTGAAGAAAATCTACAGTAAACGTTACACACGTCTTCTTACTTACTTCTTACTTCTTAAGTTTTACGTGCCGTGTACTGCCGCCTAGGCCAGAGGCACGGTAAGTATGGGGGATTAAATACGGTTTAGGAGGTTAGTTTGTTTCAGAAATAGGAGAAGGGAGTCAGATTTTGTAGAGTTGTCACATAGTATTTGGGACAGTTCAGTAGGATGGTTAATTAAGTGACGATGCACCTGATATGTGCTGCAGTGAATAAGGAGGTATTCTTACCTTTATAATATTATAAGTATTAGGGTGGAAGGAAAAAGAAAAAATGTTCTTCAATTTTGATTAAATTTCAGGAGATGGTTATCCTTTAGTTGAAAGCTCATATGCAAAATTTCAGGACCCACGGACTATTTGGGGGCGGATAGAGGTCCTCAAAATAGGGTAATTTTCGAAAGAACATGGTTTTTCCTCTCTATAGCCTCTGGATCGATTCATAACCATAACCACACTGGGATATTAGAAGGGACCAATTTGATTATTTACATATCACTAGCCCATAAGCAGATCGATTGGAGACCATCTTGATCACCCTACCTAGTGGTTAAAAAGTTGCAAATTGACGCTCCAAAAAAATTTGAAATTTCTTCTATTAAGATTTTAAAATCTTATCTAATCCATTTGCGAAGGATTTTTGAATTCACGCACCGTGCGTGTATTTTTATGATGGGGGAGGGTGGATGGGGTAGCTAAGTTTCAAAAAAAGATACACGGTGAGTATCAACGGGAAGGTGAATATAAATTCAAATTTTAGCTCATGAAATGGGTTGGGAAGAAATTAAGGGAGAGCATCCTTAATGTGTCTAATCTATCATTCAAAATCTAAAAACTTTGAAACAACTATTCAGCCTCAATAATACAGGTACACTGAGAGCTCAGGAACAGGAAATAAATTTCAAATTAATTATCACAGAAGAACGAATTTATTCTCAAATGATTTGGTATATATTGTAGTAATCATAAAACGATTTCTTTGAACATGAGTTTATTTTCAAATATGAGGGAATCATTCCATAACTATAGCAATATACTCCAAATTATTTGAGAGTAAATTCTTTTTTGTATGATAATGAGTTTGAAATTTTGTTTCCCATTCCTGAACTCCTACATTTCAAAGTACTCATTACTGAATCTATTTTCTCAGTTTTCTCAGTGTAACGTGGATATTTACATTTTATTTGTTTTCGCTTTTTTTTACATTTTTTATAGGTACCTATTAAGTTCTTTTTATATTCAATGTACGTCAAAACAACTAATCAACAGTTTATTTATATTCCTTTATAAGTAGTACTCTTCCTCATTAGAAACTTTAACCTTATATGAATATTTCGAACAATGTAACCTACAAAATTCTCGTCCCTGAAAACAATTAAAAAGTTATTTTCTTCCAACACTTTACCACTGTTTACTTTAATCATAAAAAAAACCTTATTCTCGCCACCTTCATCTAGCTACCTACCAGCATCTCTTTATAACACGAATATTGTTCGAATTCACCGGCATTATCGTTCATCTCGCGATAACATTTTAATCGAAAAATAATTTATTTTTGGTAAAAATTTACGTTCCCAAATTAATCAAATTTTCTACCCCGAAATATTACCTATACCTAAAATAAATAAGCCTACGTCTTTCGTTTAAAATTACCTCAACGGGTGGAGTTTATTTATGTACGCCGACCATAACTGAGTATATAAATTTACCGTATAGGATGGCCAAGGTTGCATCGAGCATAAAATAATGTCCGAAAATAGTTCATCGGCGAAGTAAATTTATTACCATAGTCGCTATTTTTCTACTTACGCACACCTAAGCACACGAGTGGAATAGGTATAAGTTCAGCTTCCAACTACGTATTTTGCCGAATATTCAATTAAATTTATAACCAAGTTTGCGATGTTATACACCATTCGTTGTTTGTTTTTAGTGTTTCTGTGCGAAACGAGGCATCAAACGAATTTTTCATTCTGTTTAATTTTATCTCGCTTCAATACTCGTTTTGTCAAATTCGAGAGGAAGCCAAGTCTTGGTTTAACGAAAACTTCAGATCTTGCATTCTGCCTCATTGATTTCATCTCTGAACACCCTATCCACCGACACTAAATATCAGTTTATCGTCAACAAAGGATTCAGGTGCTGATAACTGACTCTTTTTAGAAAGGTGTCGTTTCACAAATAGGCTAGCCATCAGTGAATGAACGTTGTTGATGAATGCAAAATGAAATTATGGCAAACTTACCTTACTGCTTTCAACCCATAAGTCTGTTCCAAATCCAAATCTGCAAATCAAATTACATAATTAACGAGAAAACTCAAACTTTTCACCATATTATTATGAGTACAATTATAACATACTGAAGAAAAATCAAGAAAAATAATTCGAATAAATCAAAACTATGAAATTTAGTAGGGAATTTGAAGGTAAGGTATTTCAATTTTATTACTATTGTTATTTTAGTCACTGGATGAACCCAATGAGCAATAAATGATTCGGTTAATTTCAGTGTAGGTAATTCGTAAAAATGTGTGGCTAATTTTAGCTCTTCAGAAATTCTCAATTATTACGTTGTTTGTTTTCAGAGTCTCAAAGAACAGATAAACTGAATTTCATATTATAAAAAGACTGGGGCATGATGGGCATACGGGGCAAAATGAGAAATTGCGTTTAAAAATCGTTAAATATCCCAATATCTCGGGAAATGATCTAATTACGTTTACTTAGTGACAGTGAATCATGTCCAGGCTAAGAAAAATAAATTGAAGTGTTTTTGAAGTAATAAAGCAACAAAACTGTTTTCAACATCGAAATAATAAGTTTGGTTCCAAAATACAGAAATTTTATAAAAATCAAAATTGGAAATTTATTTTACATAAGTACATCCGAAGTGACATTTGCAAAATTTTTTCTTATTTTTTCAGGTTTTTTAAATTTTTATTAATTAAAAAAAAAAAAAAAAAAAAAAACATCTTTTGGGGCATAATGGACAGTTGGACACCCAATCGAATGATTACTAAGAATTGTTTTTTCTTATGGAATGGCGCGTAAATACAAGAAAAAAATGTGCGACAGCAGTGAAACGTTGGGGCGATAGGAAAAGACTGCTGTCCTGAAGATACAGAAGCATTCATCTGCGAAATTTGTCTGTAGGCTAATAAAAATGTGTGCTTAATAGTCCTACACTAATTTCAAAATAGGTATATGTGCTTAATTTAAATAAAAAAAAATAAACGATTTTTTTGTTCTCTTCGACATCATTTTATTTATTAAAAGTAGTAAAACGCTTCAAAAACAGTATACATCCCCCTTAAAACGAAATTTAGACACGTTGATGTTCATTATGCTCCATTGATTTTGAGACCCCTATTTTAAAGGGTGTTGCAAAAATCAATATGACTCAAAAACTATTGCTTTAAAAAATCTTAAAAAATTCAGGGGGTTAGTAGAAGGATGCCACAATATATCAAACTATTTTTATCGTTAAAATATTAATTTAAGTACTCAGCATATCAATTCGCGCTTAGCATGCCCATTATGTCCCAGTCTCCCCTACATTGTGTTCATAAATTATCCAGTGATTATATAAGTAAATTTTTCTCAACATCAAATGTATAGCGTTCTTCAAATTGAATTAAAAATTTTTTAGACCCCCTTAAATATGCTTATAATTCCAAGAATACTGTGGCGAATTCACTCTCTGCGTCGGATACGAACTGCTCACTGAAGAAGGAAAAGGTCCGTGAGGTTTAGGTGTCGAGGAAGAGCCCTGTGTTGATGGAGGAAACGAGCTATTTTGAGGAACTAATGTTAGAGGTTGTCCAGCATAGCAATTTTGTGGCGCAGGATAAGAACTATTTTGCGAGACCAAGGGTAGCCACTGACATTATGGGTGAAAAATGTTTCGATTATATGTACTACGATATGAGGTAATTTCACAATTTTATCTTCTCTACCGATTAACGTTCTGCAAAAATCAGCCTCAAGAGCTGTCGAGTAGTTGGAAGCAGGTATAAAAGTTAAGTAGAAAGGTATACCAATCATGAAACTAAATAAGGTAATAAAAAAAAAAAAAAAAAAGGAAAAACATTCAAATAAAAAATGTTCATTTAAATGAATAATATTTTTAAAGGAAAACATTTATTTATTTTATTTATTTATTTTGAGCCTTACAATACAGATAAATAGATACATAATTAAAGAAATGTAGAACATTGTGTTCTACGAACAAGTAGCCCTTTTAAAGTAGGGCAAAGGCCTCCCGCAATCTCGTCCATTCTCTTCTGTCCTGCGCTATCCTGTGGTACATACCGTGCGTCAGCATGGTTTTAAAATCATCACTCCAGCGTTTTTTTTGTTTTCCTCTTTTTCGTTTCCCAAATAATTGCCAAAAAGTTACCTTATTTGCCCATTTTTTTCCGTCCATTCTGGCTACGTGACCTCCCCAATCCCATTTCTTGTATCTCGAAATTTTGTATATATTATTGTTGCGCCAAAGGATTTTTTTAATTTTAGATATGTTTATTTTGTCGCGAATTTTTATACCCAGAATGGCCCTTTCCATAGAATTTTGTGTGGTTATCAATTTATTTTTTTCTTTTTTTGTTATTGACCATGTTTCGGCACCGTATGTAACGGTCGGTATAACGCAGGCGTTAAAGATTTCGCACTTATGTTTAATTTTAAATGAACCTTTGAAAATGCCTTTTAAACTCCAAAATTTTTTCCAGCCCAAACATATCCTTTTTTCTATTTCTTTTTTACTTCCTTTTTCTATGTTTATTATTTGCCCCAAGTATGTTGTTTGATCTATTTTTTCTATAGGTCTGCCGCCCACTTCCACAGCGTATTGATCTTCTTTGTTTGTAATGATTTTTGTTTTTTTGGTATTTATTTCTAGGCCTGCTTTCCTACTCTGTTCGATTAGTTCATTCAACATTTCGCCCAGTTCGACGCCGTTTTCGGACAGTAGTATTACGTCGTCTGCAAAACGTAGGTTATTTAGTAGTTCACCCTCTATTTTAATACCCTTGTTTTCCCAATTTAAATTCCTAAAAACCTCCTCCAAGGCACAGTTGAATAATGCTGGTGAAAGGGGGTCGCCCTGCTTAACACCTTTTTTAATTTCGAAGCTTTCTCCCTTAACGTCAGTTATTATTTTTGCTTTCGGACTCTTATACATTTCTTCAATTAAATTTACGTATGGTTGAGGGACCCCTTGATTTAACAAAGCCGTTAGCATAAAAGCGTGTTTTATCGAATCGAAAGCCTTAGAGAAATCAATGAATGCTAGAAATAAGTCCTTTTGGTATTCCCTACATTTTTCTATAATTTGGTTTAACGTGTGAAGGTGGTCTATAGTCGAGAAGCCACTCCTAAAACCTGCCTGTTCCCTAGGTTGTTGTTCGTTTAGTATTCGTTTGATTCTTTCATGGAGGAAGTCGGAGAAGATTTTTGCTAGCGTATTATTTAAACTTATTGGTCTATAGTTTTCTATCTTGTGCTTGCTTCCCTTCTTGTAAATCAAAATTATGTTAGCTTCATTCAATGCCTTAGGTAGGGTCTTTGTTTTCAAAATTTTTTCGAAAAATTGTGTTAGTATTTTGACCATCGTTTCCCCCCCATATTTAATCTGTTCGTTTGTGATACCATCTGGTCCTGGGGATTTATTGTTTTTTAATTTTTTCATTAAATGTTCGATTTCGCGAGGGAGTACAGATGGAATTTCGTCAGCTTCTACAACTGTGTTCCGAGTTTTTTGAGCTTTTCTTTCGTCGTTATATAAATTCGCATAAAATGCAGTTGCCGTTTTGTTTATTTGATTTCTGTTGTAAATTTTTGTTCCATGTTCGTTTTCTAAAAAAGTTAGTCTTGAGACGCCTGTTGCTAGAGCCTTCCTAATAGTTTTTGTGCTTTTTGTTGATTCTAGAATTTTTTCTATGATTTCAGTTTCTAAAAGCTTATTATATCTACGTAATTGAATTTTGATAGCTTTGCATATTATATTTAGCTCCACCTTCTCTTTTGAGTCCTTATTTTTACTTTTTAGTTTTTGCCTTTTCTTTATAAGTTCCACAATTTCTTTAGGTAATTTATTTTTTTGAATGATGTTGGATGGACCCGCCATTACTATTGAGGTGGCCTCATTTATTTTTCCGACTATATTTTCGTATTCTCTCTCCAAGTCTAGTTCTTGAAATTGCTCATGTTCATTTCCTAGGAGCCTTTGTAGCTCTCTTTCATACTGAACAGAATTTAAAAAGTTTATTTTTTGGTTTTGGTTTGAGTTGGGATTTATTTTATGACGCCACCCTTGCAGGGAAAGTTTACATTTTACCAGCCTGTGGTCCGAGTGGAAGCTGAAACTCGGCACAACCACAACGTCTAATATTTTATTACAATTTTTAGGTGTTAAAAAGTAGTCAATTTGTGTTTTTGTTTCCTGGTTAGGAGCTAGCCAAGTCCACCTCCTCCCCAATCTATGTTTGAAAAAGGTATTGGCGACTTTGAGCCGAGTTTCCTGACAGAAGCTTATGAGCTGTTTTCCTCGTTTATTTCTCTTTCCGTATGAGTACGGTCCCATTACTTCGTCCTCTTCCTCCTCTCTAGACCCCACCTGGCTGTTAAAATCACCTAGAATTAGAATTTCATTTTTTTGATCAATTTTTAGATTTTCGAGTTCCACTGCTATATCTTTTAGGAAAGACGTGTATTCCGCCTCGTCTGCTGTAGAAGTCGGCGCATAGACCTGGATTAGAGTTAATGACTTTTTATTTCCAATTTTAAATTTTGCTACCGCCAAACGATCAGAAATCCCCTTGAATTCTACTAGCTTGTTTGCCCAGTAAGGAAAACATTAGGTCATTCAAATTTTATTACATTCAATAATTTAGTAAAATTTGAATTTACGTATTTTTGAATATTTTCCATTTTTTTTTTGAATTTTAATTTTAGGTATTTTTATTTATTTCTATTTTGCTTTATATTATATAATTAATTTTTGTTTCCATTTTTCCAATAGGAACAATGAATTTCACACAGTTATTTTTTTATTCAACTTTGATTCGATTTCTTTTTCTTGCAGTGGAGTAGCTCAGGAAAGAGGAGTGTAGGGGGTCTGGGGCTGCCCTTGGCGATTCGTGAAATAGTGTAGGTATTTTTAAAATTTTAATCCAAATATGAAAATTGAATCAGGTTTTGGCATACGTATTAATGAAAATTAAAACTGCGAATATAAAATGCCGCAGCCGCTAAATCCCAAATATACTCACATCAACCAGAAAGGTCCTTCAGCACGTTCAAGCAATTAAAAATTTATTTGCGGAAAATCGCCTAAATAGGTTAGCGCTTATGAACACCCACACACATAAAGTTCAGCCCCGAAGAAGCGTTAAATGAATTATGTAGAAAAACAAGGCGGCTTGTTTTCAATTTTAAAGTTTAATTATTTCTTAAATTTAAAGACGTTTAATTTATTTGTATAATTTTTTTTTTCAAGGAATAAAATTATTCAATCCATTTTCACGATCTAAAATTTCGATTTCCCCTCCCCCACCCCGGCACATTTTTGGCCAATTCTGGACCTCCCTCCCCGCTCCTTGAACATCCGCCAGGTTATGCTGCTGTTTTCTTGCGATTATTTTGTTTCAGTTGAATTTATATAACACGTTTACATACGATATATTATATACGAATTCAAATTTCAAAATCATTTTTGTCCCCACCCTCAGGGTCAACTTCGTTATACAACGTCTCAAAATTTTTCTCAAAGGGTCTACTTTTGCACAACTGTGTCCAAATCTCTTATTTTTTTATCTATCTCATTTTCAAACCCACTTTGCGGTACCTTGAAAAATCATTTTTTTTTTCAATTTTTTGAACTTTCTACTTTCAAATTATTTTAAAAACCAAGTTTAAAAATATTAATTAATTACATAGATAGATATGATTTATTTGTAGATTACTATAAAGAGCTATTACAAAGTCGGGTTCTGGAAATATAAGCATACAGGATTCTTTCGTTCATCATTCATTACATCACGACAAAATGAGTCTATTGCTCTTCCATTTTGAAAGATTGCCGTTCATCATGTTCATTATTCGAATTCGAATCGTAGCAAAATGCACATCGTCGATTCGTTAACCTACTTATGCCAGCGTCGCGTCAACTAAGTTAACGCGTTTCTTTTTCCCGCTTTGCCGGTTGAATAGCTCAACAACTCGGGTGTTTTTGCGGTATTTTTGACTACCCGTTAATTCAGTCGAAAACTTAAAACGTCTGTACGTGAAGTTTATAAAAGCTTCGAGTTGCTTTTTTTGCTTTCGTCCCTCTCTTTGAAAATAACGTGAATTACAGCATACGCGAATAACTCGCGTACCTTTGGCGTAAGCTTTATGCGGATGAAGCTGAAACTACGCGATTAAAGTGTAATTAATTTTCAAACTATTTGGCGTTGTTGCTACGTTAAATTCAGCAGAAGTGACGCCTCGTGGGGTCAATACAACGAGACTTGTTTCACAACAAGTGCAAGCTTAGACAACTTGCTAGTTACATTGTCGTGGAATTATTTCTCTCGCAGTCGATCGCATACTTCATGCTACGAATGAGCAGAATCAATATTTTTTCAGCGTTTTTTGAAAAGAAACCTTTTTGTAAAATAAACATTCGCTAATTTGACGAAAAAATGCACCTCGTGTATTTTATTAACAAAAAAAGAAAAAATGGCTGGAAAACTCGCACTGGCATAGTGAATTCCAAAAAAAATAATAAAACCTTTCAATCAACACGTACAGCCAAAACAAATACCAGCGAAAAACCTACCAAATACGCGAAAATCCGACACGAAAATTAACCCAGCTCGGCGTTTTCCTTCTTTTATCACAACATCTTGTCAAACCCTCGTCATAAATTTCGGCGCTTAAAAACGCCAGCTTTTTTACATACGAATACACCGCACGTTCGACCTCGCTTCGCCATCTTACGAAACCTACGAAATTAAATAAAACGCGAAACGCTACGCCGAAAACAAAAAATACCATGTTCTTGACTTTCGAGATTGATCTAATTAAAACGACGCTTAAGCTCGGTCCCTCTAATCCGCGTTCGTTTTTAAATCGCGAAACGCCGACGCGTATCCCGGCTTTTTCGGCGACGAAGACTTTAAATATCTAATTTCCACTTATAATCGCGTAAATTAAACCGCGCGCTTGTCGGCCGCCCGGTCGCGTGAACGTAGTATGTAGAACGCTCGACAACTACATCCACCACACCTTCGCTGGAGCGGCGGGCACCGCAGAGATGGCGTTTTAAATGGCGTAATTAAGTAGACGTAAACGTTTTATGAATCTTAAATGTTCGTTAAGCGTAATTTAAGCTTTCCACATTTACGTATATAGCGTTTGAAAAACTTTCTACTCGGCGCGATACACTTTCCGTCGACTTTCGCCATTAATCTTGAAAATTTCTTCTTTTCTACGCCGCGATTAATTCCGACCGGAGGTTTTTTTTAGACGCGTTCCGCGATAACACGCTATAATGTGGTGTAATCGCGAACGACCTATAATTAATACGACCGGCACGATATATCGATAAATACGCGTCGCAAAGCCGACCTTAAGCTTCAGATGGGTGTACTCAATAGGTGAATCGAGTTTGGAATCGAAATTTCAAAAATTAAGGCCCGATGATGCCGTTAAAAGTTTTTGATAGTTGAGCTTTGAAGCAGATGAAATCCTACTCCCATTCAATCCATAACAGAATGGAAAAAGTTTTGAAATGAACCAATATTTATAGAATGTATTTAAAAATAAATAAATAAACTTATTAAAAGTAAACTAGTATTACAAAAACCTAAGCAGCATTACTGGCTTGTTCAGGTTTTTAATAATGTTGCTAATCCCTTCATGATTACAGCCCACACCCAATACCAAGTCTAAAAAGCCTAATCCTATCCCTTGCAAAACCACTTAAGAAGTTAAATTTAGAACAAATATAATATTTCTTGCCATGCAATAATCATATGCACACATATTTATCAAATTATAACAACTTGGGACACCTCAAATTATTTTGAAAATTTGTAAGATCCGCCATTTTGGATTGATTTTGAACAAAATTGAAGAGGTGATATTTTGGTCATCAACTAACCTTACACACGAAGTTTGACCTTTCTAGGTCGATTTGGTGACTAGATATGGGAGATTTATGAAATTTCTTATAGCAGCAATTTCCCCTCCAAAAGCAGTTATCGCTCTAACTCTGCTCAAAATCCACTTAAGAAACTAAAATTTGGATATGTCGATGTCCGTGACTCACTCTTTTATGTGAGATCAAAAACAAAAAATTTGAGCTATTTCCCCTTTCTGCAGGCCTCCTCAAAATTTAAGTGATCCGCCATTTTGAATTTTATCAAAAAAACAAAAAAGCAGTTTTGTTGTAGTTCTAAGTAGAGTCTCTCACCAAATTTTAAACAATTTTTATGAATACTTATCGGCGCTACTCACGGGGAAAAATGATAGGTATATATGTACGAATATGCAGCTATGCATGCTAAAAAATTGAACATTAGCCCGATGATTAAGAATGGTCTGAAACGTAAAAATGTGAAGACTCCACCCTCCGTCGATCAACCCCTCTCTAATCAGGTAAGCTGTAATAGCTATCGTTTTAAGTTAAAAACTCAGCTAAAAATAAATAAACTGAAAAATATATGTTTCAAATAAACAGTTTGAGAAAATAAAAATTATGGAAAATATTTGTATTATCCAAATGAAATTTAAGAAAATATAATTAAATTCGTAGCATAATAATCCAAGAAAATTTCTTGGATTTTTGTCCCATGGTGAATGTTGAGAGAAAATGACCAGGTAAAAAAATATTTTACGTTTAATTTATTTGACAACAGGCATAGCTGTTCTCGGCAGTGTAACAATAATGCTTGTTATTCAATCACATACACCTTGGATAAAGATAAAAAAAACGATTTTACAATTTTTTTACTTAATTAACAAACCTCTTCTTTCTCATTTTGTTGAAATGGGAACAGTCAATCATCAACATAATTCTCCCTATTCAATACCGTCATTATACTCGATCATTTTAGACTACATATTAAGAAACTAATTAATTTTCAAATAGGCTCCTTTTTTTTCAAATTTTCTGACGAAGTATAAAATTTGATAATAGAAAATTAAAACTGAAGGAAAATGGAGTTTCATCTTAAGAACAATTTCTGATTTAACAAAAACAAAAAAAAAAAAACAAGAAATCACTTTTGAAATCACTTTGAATTTATGCCTCAAAAATAAGAAATTAAAAATACATAATTATATTTTTCCTCTCGGAAGCAAAAAAAATTTAACGAAATAATTAAATTTTTGAATAAAAAGAATGACTGGAAAATATCCATGAAATACGCGAACAACGAACGTGACATAAAAATGCCAAATTTGATTCTCATGGTTGACTGGAAAAAATATCTCGTAATTTAGTATTTTTATTTATTTATTAAATCTGTGGTAAAAAAATTTCACTTTTTATTCAGTTTTCTGTTACGTATTATTGTCGGCTATAAGGAGAAAATCAAATGCAATATTCCTACATCATTTTCACATATTTTTCGAGTGATTTCAAGTCACTTGAATTTGTTTTCGAAAATCAATAATTTCGTCAGAAGATTTATATGACTTTTTTATTTTATTAGCAAGATAACTAAAAAAAATTTTTTTTAGTTTTTTTTATCCTTGATGCAAAAATTTCAATTGATTCCGAAAGCGATTCCTTGCATGTTTTTTCTTTTCAATCAGAAAATTATTAGTATACGGGAACCGAGAAGCGCATCTACATTTTCATTCAATTTTCATTTTCTAAGATGAAAATTCAGACTAAACTTCAATGAAGAAAATCTCAGACTAAGTAACTGTTTCTATTCATACTATAATTTGAGGTCTAACGCATGTCCTTGATGATTCCTAATGAACATGTGTTTCGGATGGAACTTTATTTCGCAGTTTTTTCATGGCATTCAAACGAAAATTAAAGGTGACATTGACAATCAAACGACCTTGGCAACTTGGTGACACTTGGAAATTGATTCGACACGAAACGGTCACGAACACAAATTTTTCCCCTTTCTTTCGCCATTTGGCGAAAAAATCGAACAATCCAAATAAAGTCGAGTAATCATAGTAATCATCGCAAATGACCATGTCGAGCGACACAAAATAAAAGGATTTGAAAAAGTCGAGTAATAATCTTTATTCCTCCCTCCAAGACCATGGGAAGTGATTCCAAAAAAGAATAAATGCGGCATTTCATTAGCTTCGAGGGATCGAAAAAATTGTAAAGTTCAATTTTAAGGTTTTCAAGACGTTCTTGAAAGGTTTCAAAATTTAAATTAATTTAAATCAATTTTTTTGTGTTATTTCGAAAATCACGATAGTTTAAAATTAAACAGCAATTTCAAACTGCTTCGACCACTTCTCCTCTCTCAGAAGGGAATACATATATGAAAACTGAGAATGTCTTGAATCATAATAATTTTAAATAAAGCAAAGACTATTGTAAGAAAACGTATTCTTGTCCAGTGATGATGGGTTTAGAAGATTCGCTTCCTCAAAAGTGATACCCCCTAAAAATTTACCACTAATTTTTTTTTAATAACTATTTAACGTGTCAGTTTTATTATGTTTTTAAAAAAAATAATTACCTGTTACCTATTCTTTTTTACCGTGCCGTATCCTGCAGCTGTGGCCAGAGGCACGGGCCTGATACTGTTTAGATTTTTGAGTGGAGATTAGTTTTTTGGAGAAAAGAGATTAACAAGGGGATATTTTCCAAGACTTCTGGGAGAGTGCTTGGAATAATTACACAACCTATATAAAAATTAAATTTACTTGATTATGAAAACAAAACAAAAATTCATAAGCGCTTCAAATTAAAAATATAAAAATTTAGCATACAAAAAATTCACAACGGTGCCTCGAAAAAATTGAAAAAACAAAAAATTTATAAACATGCTTAATTAAAATTATATTTTAAAAAATGTTTTTTTTTTTCGTTTTGTTTTTTCAATTTTTATTAGAGACGGTTATAAATTGTTTGTTTGTTGTTGTTTTTTTTTTTTGTTTTTTTATTGACAATCTTGTGAATTTTTGTTTTATAATTATTCCTTTTTAAAATATAGGAGGGAATAAATCAAACGCGTACGCGGGTGTTGCGTAGTTCGTTGGTCCTTATCTTTGACGCCGTATGGCAATGCACAGCTTAATATTAAGAAAGGCGACTATAGAATAACGAATGAGCGAAGACGCAAAATTCATTATATTATAAGAATTGATATTTACGTAACTGAGGGAGATAAAGTAACTTTATGCCCATTTCGATGGTTCAAATGCTCATTTATCTCCCACGATTACGTAAAATATATTATTCAACAAGGAAGATGAAGTGATTTTCAACAATTTTGAGTTATTTCCCTTGCTTCACTCGGGCAATAAACCTCAAAATTCGTTGAAAATCATTTTATCTCCCTAGTTCAATAATGTACTATTACATTATTTTTTAATTGTTGCATTATATTTTTATGCAATTATAGTCTTTAGTCGTCCATTTCAGCGCCTTCTTTGCGTGAAAGGGTGACAAAAGCCTCCTTGGCACAGCCTCGCGCCACCACTGTTTTTGTTAAATATTTGATTTTTGTAACTAACGAGCAGAGGGGTGGGCTGATAGGCAAAGGGCTACAAAATGACCAAAGATGAAGGATGAATTCATCATTACGTTTAGTGCTTTTGAATATTTATAAAACAATATAATATAACTTGATATTAAATTTATTATAAACTTTGAAGTCGTTAAGGTAATTATGAACTGCTTCGACTCCCTTCTTCCCCCTCACCCCCAAATAGGACACATAAGAAAATTAACGAACCTATGACTGATTTTAATATAAACTGAAGCGAAGGTAAGTGTCATTAATAAATTTTTTATTTTTGTAACCCTAGGGGCCGGGTGGGCTAAATTGTATTGTGTGAAAAATAAATTAATAGTCTTACTCGATGCTCCGAAATACCAATAAAACGATACGTCAAATGTCTATGATGCATTTTTTGAACTTTTTCAAAATTTCAGGGTATCATGGACCCTCATACGGACTGACTATCATTATGGAAACAGCTCGATGCTTAAACTTTTGAATTTTTCCAAGATTTCAGGATATCATGACTTCATGACCCCTCATCAAAGCAAACTTCCATTATGAAAATATCGTGCAAAAAACCACGTTAAAATTAGTACCTATTTGATTACTTTTTTCAGATTTGTGAAGTGCAGCCAATGTAATATCTTAAGTTATGAAAAATGAGCTTTTCACATGAAAAGTCGAACTTCTAATTTTTCTAAGTTTTATCAGTCTGTTACTATCTATTAAGGACGTACTACGAAACTGTGAAAATCATTCATGTTTAAGGAAAATGATTCTCTTTTTAAATGCACTTGAAGCTCACTATAATTTTTAAAAATCGGCAAGTCCCAAAGATCAAAAGAATACCATTTTCCTCCCTAAGGGATTCAGGTGGAAACTGATGGTAACTGTTCAACTTCTAATAAAACATCAATTCGTAAAAAAAAAATTGAGCAAAATTGAAAGGTATGATGTCAGAACGTTGTTCAAACTGACATGAAATGGTCAGACCCATTTTTTTTTTTTTTTAGAAATTGTACTAAAAACCCTTCATTCACATCAAATTCCATTCTTCCAAAAAGATTTTTCTTCGTTGTATGTATCTACATTTTATTCTATGTCTTTTTCGGCAATTTTACTGATCATCAATCAACATAAAAATACAATTTTCTGGCCTTCCTTTTTTCATTTTGAACGAAATTGAAAATTTTGAATTTCACACATTTTCAATTTTGTATTCGGAATACGATTCGAGATAAAAAATTTTGATAATTCATATTTTACAAATAGCCTTCACACTTCTTAAGAAAGTTTTAAGTACGCTCATGCTTTGATTATCGATCTTCCCAAATCCTCGTAAAACACGTAGGTAAATGCTAGACATATCTACCAATACGACAATTTACCTGCACATGCTTGTCACGCACGCATAAATGAGCACCAGACGCTAGCTAAAACATATGTGTAATTTAAACAGAAATAAAGGCTAATTTTCATTAAGACCATAGGAAAAATTACGCTGTTCGCAATTTATTTCAATTTTCCAACGGTATTCGTCATTTACTACGACATAACTCGCAATACTATTCTCTATATAAACTCGATTCTTGCACCTCCAAAGATCATAATACTTGCTTCACTTTATCGTGCCGTTGAGTCTAGTTCTACATTTTCACCATGAATATTTTCCATTCTTCCGTTGCGTTTGTCGCTGTTTTTCTGGTAAGAAACTGATTCATATTTTCGAGTTATAACAAAATTCTTTAAAAAATTATTACCACAATTTAACGTAATTAAGTATTAATCTTTATATGTTTATGTATTATTTCTTAGGTTTTGGTCAACTTCAGTAGCGCTTACTCTGATCCAAATGACAAGTATACATTCGTCGACTTCAACTTGGAAAAATATAGCTCAGATTTCAAAGGACTATTAAAGAAACAACCCAACTTTAATAAACTTACCGGTGAAATATTCAATGATCATACTGATGCAGCCAAACGATACAATTATATAAGCACCATTTCGTCGCTCATCGGTGATGCTGAGGTCGGAGAATACGCTCGCGAATACATACAAAACCTGCAGGAAAAATTAGACTACGCATTAGGAAACGCCGGTTTCAACCAACAAATCGATGTCGTCGAGTACATCAAAGCTCTCAAACACGAGGATGATTTGGATAAGATCGAAAATACAACTGTAAGAGATGCTATGAAAGCAATCAAAAAGTATGAGGACCAATTGGAAGAGGCCAGAAAAGCAAGAGGTAATGTTAACGAACACGCTCAAGCTCAGCAACCAGAATCTGTCAACCCAGCTTCGCAATCCGAATAACATGGTGTTGCCAAGTCATAGTATATTTAATTTATAAGCATGATAATTTGTAAGCATAATAATTTGTGATTTAATCATTAATTCGGTGGTATAGTAGCATAGTTTACGTAACATAGTAGTAATCCTTTACATTTTAAATATAATATTCATCAGCATCCCACATTCAATTTTTATTTCATCGATTCTTTTCCATCGTCTGAGTATGAACTTATAGAAAAATCTTCATTTTAGATCAACACAGTTGGCTTGCCAATCTGATATAGTACTGGGTAATAAAAATCTAAATAGAAATTTGTTTTCTGAAGAGGAAAATCTTTTCGTTCATAGATAAGTTGAGTGAATGTAGGCTGGAACAAAATACCTACAGGTACAGGCTACAAACATCTTCGTAATCGAAGTGGTAAATCAAATTGCAAATATGTCTTCAGTACTTGGTGAATAACTTTATAAATATATCAGTAAGGTGAGGGAAGAAAAATACTCAATGGCAAATTATATCAAATTCATCATTTCATAAATGTATGAATATTTTTCCTTTCTTTTTTTTACACTTCCAATGGTGAATGCATTTTTCAAAAAAAAAAAAAAGGGAAGACCATATCGAATAAAATAAAAACACCATGGCAGTGATGTGACAAACCTTTGGAAAGCACTCACTCCAAGCTCTTAAAAAACTGTTATAGCATTTATTATACTTACTCGCACGTTAAAATCTTTGATTTGTAATTTTCTCAAATTAATATATTGTTTAAAATCACCAGTCTACGACTTGGCCTCACTAGGCTCACACATAGTTACCTTTTCGAAAGACTCCTACCACCAATCTGCAACCTATGCCACCAAAAAAATACCACTGTCAACCACCTTCTCTTTCTGTGTCCAAAATTGAACGATATTCGAAAATCCCTAAAAATCAAACAAGAAATAACTGACAACCCACAAAATATCCACAATATTTTGACTCTTCTATAACGATGCAGCCTCCTCTTTAAAATCTAACAATCCTAGAGGTGGCGTAATAACCAAAGCAGCTAAAAATGCCACAAAAAAAAAAAATAAATTCGCAAAATATGAGAAAAATCTAGAACACAGATACTTTAAACAGAAATTTTTCTTATTCCACCTATAAGATAAGTGCCAGCTCATGATTTATTGAAATATCATTTGAAGGAATATAATTCAAATTCCTTTAAAAAAAGGTAATTTATTTTGTTGAGCTTTGAAAATGTTTTCCAATTCTCGTAATACAGCGCTACCAACTTCTTTTACCTTATTTTTTTCTCTGAAAAAATTAAATGTGACACGATGCAATACAAAGGTATTTTTATTTTTTCTCGCTTCCTCTACGAAGTGTAACATTCTGAGGCAACAGCCACCTTCAAAAATATGAAATAAAATACATTAAAAATGACTGGAGAAATGCACTTTTTAGGCACAAGCTTCAAAAGTACAGCCCTAAACAACATGCTAAAATTTTCTTTCGTTTCGTTCAAGTATGACCACCAAGCAAGATAAAACCCTACACAAACTAAGTTGTTTGTTTACATCTCAGAGAATAATGCACACACAAAAAAAAATTATTACCAAAGTTATCCAAGTCATTATTTTTCTGGAAAAATTCTTCCCAAAGCCAAAAAACCCTTCATCTGCTAATTTCTCGAAATCGACATGATATATGATTTTCTTATTATCTTGGTTACTATGATGTTAACGAGAAAAATAATTGAATATAAGATGATTCGGCATCCCAAATCGCATATTTTAAATGTTTTTTGGGCTTTCTACTATCGTTTTTTATACGGCAAAATGATGAAAATGAACGATTTTTGAAAACATTGCAACTTTGGAACTTCCTAGTTACCTTACAAGTAGTCCTTATGGGCTCAAAATTTGAAGTAGACACTTGCAACACGAAGTGAACAACACAATAAAATTTCATCGCAATTGAAAGATACTTATTTTTTTCATTTACTCTGCCATAAGGGATAGATTGCAGTTGTTTTCCCACCTTCTAGAGCATCTTATCAAGCATATGAAGTTAATTAGCCTTTCATGTAGAAAATTTAAACTACTATCATTCGCAACATGAATTTTTTTTCGTCAACTTAATATTCACCTAGATACCTAAAGGAACATGTTGAATAGCTAAAATCGAAATATGAGCAGGTTAATGGCTTTTTTGGCTTTGGGAAGAATTTTTCCAAAAAAATGGTAATAAATTTTTTTTGATAGTATATTTGGTTCATGATATTTTTTTTGTAGATGCCCATATTCTTTGAGATATATGCAAAAACTATATGAGCTATACGAAAGGAAAGTTGAGTATATTGTTTAAGGTGGTACTCTTCACTCATGTACCCAAAAACTGAATTTCTCTAGTTTTTACGAGTAAAAAATTATGTTTATTTCACATCTTTAAAAAGGTCTGGTACTTCATGGAGTAATGATCGGGTAGGAGACTCTGCATAACTATCATCTCTGACATGCCTTTCATTTTGACTTTGGAGAGAACTCAATCCCTATTTTGAGCGCTCTTTGGGTTGCGAAAGTTAAGTAAGTATTTCATGAGTTAATTTTTTATGCATTACTTTTTACCCACCTTTTCAAAACACATGGCGAACGGATAATGACCAACTTATAAAGTACACTAGGTAAAAGTTTCAAAAAAATCTCTTCCTCGAGGCACCTCAAGAGTTTTTCATCTCACATAATTCCTTCATCGTAATCTTCCAACATATTCTTTCATAAAAATATGAAATACGTTACACCGTGCTTATCGCAAAATGAGAGGGGAAAAATTGTAATAATTTTCTGGGCACATTGACAGCTTCATATGACAGTTGTTGATACTTAATCAAATGAATTTTCACTAGGCAACACGTAATTTTCCTTTGATTGGGAAAACAATTTTTCATTAAAATTTTCAATAACAGATCGTTAAATTTTTTCAAGGATTCGTGGTTTTTACGCAGTATTTTTTTACAATATAAACGCGATAGAAATGCTTTGAAAAACATAACTTTCATTCGTGTTGTGTTTAATCGTTATTTCCCCGTGTGTAAAAAATTTTCTCATTATGATGTTTCACTTTTCTACCGCCACTATCGGTGTACTTCTGGTAAGTTATGGAGAATTGCTAATGAAATGCGATGAATATTTCCAGATCCAAATTTACAAGTTGGATTTTGAATATTTTTCAAATGAAATATTTCATTAAAAAAAACTTAAACTTCCATTGACTTATAATTGTCCATAAAATTATGTCCAGGTAACCACCACCTTTGCCAACGCCAAACCTTCGGGTAATGAAGTTGAACAATTTCCAACCAGCGTACCCGAAGATTTCACCAAAATGGAACCAGCAAGCAATTCATTCTTGGACTCACTGAGTGAAACCGAAGCCAGCGACCAAATTTCCAACATCTCTGAATCTTTCAAACCACCCAAAACTCATGACGAAAAAGACATTGACGATGCGTTCTACGAGTACTACGCCGACCCAAAAGTCGACGTTTCCAAAGTCATCTCGGTCGCTCTAAGCTGGGACGCTGATAAACAACGCCATCATTTCCAATATCTTCGTGCCAGAGAACACGCCAATGAAGAGGATACTGAAAGAGCCCAGCAAATCATACGTGGTGCTCAACAATTACTTGACCATAGTTTAATGCAAGTTCATTCGGAAATACCTATGACCATCGATGAATATATCGAATACATGTATCAATATAAAATTTCTCAGTCTCTCCAAAACGAAGTAGTTGAAAATATTCTGAAACGCTTGGACCAATACAAAGATGATGCTCTGGAGAAAGCTCTCGATGCTGGCGAAAAAATACAAGAAGATTACCATTCAGATCATGTGTGTGCCAATAAGCCTGACGATTTTATCGAGCCACAGCCTCAGCCAGCTTTTAATGCTGACAAACAGCCAGAGGACTCTGATAATTCACCTCAGTCGATTGAAAACAAGCCGTTCATCAAAGACGAAGATGACGAGCAGGAACTGGAAGAAGACGACAACAATCAGCCTTCAATGGTTGACGAGTAATGACTGATTAGGCATCGTGATGAATTCGTTAGAAAGAATAGTTTCGGTTAATTAAGTAGAATAATATAAATTTAAGTTCATCATGATAGTAATTTATTTGAAACATTTTAAGTATAAGATTATTCGTTAATTTATAAAATTATATTATTTTCAAGAGCATTCAAATCCATTGTTTCTTTTTTAATTTTTATACAAACAAAACAAAACCACCGAATTTGTTATAGATGATGATGGCATTTTCTTACCAAAGTCGTTCTTCCATATGCCTTTTAGTTCTATGGGAATTTTGTCGACAATATACTTAAATTTGAAGCTGTTTTCATGAAAGGAACAAATTCACTATTGAAAAACTCATCTCCTGCTGGACCTGAAGATGTTTCCGAATTTGCGAACAATTTTCAAACCAATAATTTTGATATTGCTTAAAGATTAGGGAAAACACTCATTTCATTCTTCATCGATAGTTCTTCACGCTGTTACTAAAATCGCAGATCATGGAAAACCCTACATATATGTACCTAGAATTGTATGTACATTGTACATAATTCCCAAAACGGAAAAAGTAGAAAAATGTAGCGAAAGTGGAAATTCGAATAATTACATAAAATAAAGCTATTCACTAATTAGCTTTTAGCTCTGCTCAACATTTCTTTCAAGTCGTTCTATGAAATCTCACTGAAGTAACTGCCTTAGAGAAGAAAACATTACTTCATATTCAGTCACATTACCTCATCTTCCATTAATTTCTACAAAAAAATCAACATTAAGCATAATCTCATCTAAAATCACGCAATGTTCAACCAAACATGAATTTAAATAAATTTCAAATGTTAACTAGCTGCAGCCAGTAGCGTATTTCCCTATACGCTGACTACGCTCGCGGGTAGAGCGGCAGGTTTTTAAGGGCGGCAAAATTTCCACTTACATTCAAAAAAAAAAAAATTTAATTCAAAAAAATAATTCAGAAGGAAAATAAATTATTATCAACACTTACTCCTTTTTATTTATGAATAGCAATAATATATATAAGTCATGTTCTGATGTTCTTATATTGGAGACAGCAATCAAGAACTAAGAGTCAACCAAAAATTAGACTACGACTCTAGTCTGACTTCGGAGTCAAGTTTAAAATTTGACTTCGACTCCAGTCACTGACTCCAGAGTCAGGTTGAACATTTGGATTCGACGCCACTTTAACTCAGGAGTCAGATTGAAAATTTGACGCCGGAGTAACTTCGGTTTTGGAGACTTTGTTATGACGGTATTTTTTGTTTATTACTGTAATTATTACGGACTAAGAATCACCCAAAAATTTTGACTCAGATTCTGCCTCCAATCTCTGACTCCGGAACATTTCTCTAGAGATGACTCTGACTTTAACTTGACTCAGAAGTCAGGTTGAACATCATTTTGACTCCGACTCCAACCCCTGACTCCGGAGTCACTTCGGTTTTCGAGTCTTTGCTGTGACCGTATTTTTTGTTTATTGTCGTAATTATTACGGACTAGGAGTCACTCTAAAATTTTGACTCAGATTCTGACCCTAATCTCTGACCCCGGAACATTTCTCCAAACATTACTCCGACTCTAGAGAGGAAATCAGTGAGCCCAACTCTCCGACCTGACTCCGGAGTCAATTGAAAATGTGACCTCGAATTCAACATCTAACTCCGAAATTTTGACTCCAGACTCTAGCTTGTCTCCGGAGTCATTGCGGTTGACTCCGAATTCTTGACAGTAATTATTGAACATGTGAGCAATCAGAAATAGTTAGCTATGTGTTTAGTATTACCGTGCCTAAAACTTCTAAAATAAGATGTCTGCTAAATAAGCAAAAATGTAATTTTTTTCGATAAGCAATACGCATTCCTTTTTTTTCTTCAAAACAGTAATTTTATTTGTATATACAAAAAAAAAAAAAAATGAGTCATTCAAAAAGATTGAGTGTTGCTCAGTATCGCAAAGAAGCAAAGGAGAAAAAACAAAACACGAAGAAGTGATTAAAAAACTAGGAAACTAGACAAAAACGTTAAAAAACCGACAAAAAATGATAAAAAAGGTAAAATTTGGAGAGGGCGGTGAATGGTTCCAAGCGTTGGGCGGCAAAATCCTAATTCTGCCACTGATCCTTCATAAAAATTTGAAATACGATGCAACGTGATTATCATAAAATGAACGGTATTAAACGAAGGCGATATATTGTAATAATTTTCTGCACACACTGACAGCTTCATATGAGAGTCGTTGATACTCGATTATATTTTCACTAAGCAACACGTCATTTTCCTTTGATTGCGAAACCAATTTGTCATTAAAATTTCAAAAAATAGATCGTTTAATTTTTTCAAGGATTTGCGGTATTTACGTAGTATTTTTTACTATATATAAGCGATGGAAGTGCATTGAAAAACACAACTTTCATTCGTGTCTTGTTTAATTCTCCATCGTTATTTCCCGGTTTGTAAAAAATTTTCTCAATATGAAGTTCCACTTTTCTGCCGCCACTATCAGTATATTTCTAGTAAGTAATGGAGAATAGCTAATCAAATGCCTATGATTATTTCAAAATCCAAGTTTAAAAGTTGGATTTTGAATGTTCTTGAAATGAAAGATTTCATTAAAACTGTGTTGACTTATAATTGTTCAAAAAATTATATCCAGGTAATCACCACCTTTGCCAATGCCAAACCTTCTGATAATGAAGTTGAACAATCTCCAACCAGCGTACCCGAAGATTTCACCAAAACGGAACCAGCAGATGATTCATTTTCAGACTCATTGAGTGAAACCGAAGCAAGCGACCAACTTTCTAACATCGCTGAATCTTTTAAACCACCAAAAACTTATGATGAAAAAGACATTGACGATGCGTTCTACAAGTACTACGCCGACCCAAAAGTCGACGTTTGTGAAGTCATTTCGGTCGTTATAAGCTGGGATGCTGATAAACAACGCCATCATTTCCAATATCTTCGTGCAAGAGAACATGCCAATGAAGAGGATGCTGAAAGAGCTCAGAAAATCATACGTGGTGCTCAACAATTACTTGACTATAGTTTAATGCAAGTTCATTCGGAAATACCTATGACCATCGATAAATATATCGAATACATGTATCAATATAAAATTTCCCAGTCTCTCCAAAACGAAATAGTTGAAAATATTCTGAAACGCTTGGACCAATACAAAGATGAAGCTCTGGAGAAAGCCCTCGATGCTGGCGAAAAAATGCAAGAAGATTACCATTCAGATCATGTGTGTGCCAATAAGCCTGACGATTTTATTCGGCCACAGTCTCAGCCAGCTTTTAATGCTGACAAACAGCTAGAGGACTCTGATAATTCACCTCAGCCGATACAAAACAAGTCGTTCTACAAAAACGAAGATGACGTGCAGAAGTTGGAAGATGAAGACAACAATCAGCCTTCAATGGTTGACGAGTAATGACCAATAAGGCATCGTGATAAATTCGTTCGAAACAATAGTTTCGGTTAATTATGTAGAATAATATAAATTTAAGTCCATTATGATAGTAATTTATTCGAGACATGTTGATTATAAGATTAATCGTTAACCCTCATACCACAACATATGTCGAAAACGACATTAAATGTAAAAATTTGAATTTTTTTTCGCAACATAATGTCGAAAACGACATATTTGGATATTTTTAAATCATTAAATGTCGTTTTTGATATTATGTTGTCAATTTCTTTTTTTTTTGAACAGGTATGTCCTTTTTGACATCATGTTGTGTGCAATGTGTGGCTTTGTGAGGGTTAATTTATAAAATTATATTATTTTCAAGAGCATCCAAATTCATTGTTCCTTTTTTCTTCTTTATACAAACTAAACAAAACTACCGAATTTGTTATAGGCGATGAAGCCATATCTTATTAACACCGTTCTTCTATATGCCTTTTAGCTGTATGAGAGTTTTGTCGTCAATATACTTAAATTTGAAACTGTTTTCATGAAAGGAACAAATTCATTATTGAAAAACTCGTCTCCTTTCGTACTGGATATTTCCGAATTCGCGAACAAATTCCAAACAAAAAATTTTGAGATCGCTCAAAGACTAAGGAAAAACATTCATTTCATTCTTCATCGATAGTTCTTCAAGCTAAATTATTCATAAAATCGTTGGACTCCAACGTGCATATAAAAACCGAGCAAAAAAATAGAAAATATGAAAAAGCTACCTAGTGGAAATTACCTGGCGATGCACAACCTTCACATTGTTTTGTTGAAATATGAAGGTCGAGAGAAAAACTCAAAACAATACACTTTTTTACCCTTCAGTAGAGGAACACCAATAAATTACATTTTATTGAAAAATACTTGAAATAGAAACATCGAGATAACAGGTAATTTTTTCGCAAGCAGCATACCGTACAAATTCACTTTCATACATTCAAATGGAGAGAACTTTCGCATTTAAAACCTTTCTCATGCAATACTTTTTCCTTACATCAACCATGAAAGAAAATTTTTTATGTATTAGCAATTTTTATTTAAAAGGAATTTTTCTCAACCAGATTTCATTCCATTCTCCAACACATCAATTTGATTGTCGACGAATCCCTACTATCATTTACACTTAATTTTCAGAACCAGTAATTCTAAGACAACAACCCCAACGAAAACAACTCCCCATCTGAAAAATCGCCACCCATTGTATTCTACGACCTCTTTCGACGAAAGTATCCCCGCCGAAGAGATGGTATAGCACCTTATCATGAAGTTGGGACACTGACGTCTGAATAAACTGTGAAATCCAGAATCCAAACATTATACCTACTTCATCATCTTCCAAGCTGCAAACAACACTAAATACAGCCACCTTGTAACAGCTTGGTAATCATTTGTTGGAGCATGGTTCATAAACCACTGAAAGCTAGTCTCACAAGATTCAATAGTTTTTATACGAAATCACTATACATTATACTAAATGTCCAATTTATTAGTCAACACCCAGCGCAAAAATCCTAAAATCTTGTTGAAACAAAATGTTGGTTACATTTCTTATCTAATCTTTCTCACTTGAAATTAGCGCATGTGATGCACTTTGGAGCCAATTATGACTGTCAGTGGACAAAAGTAAAGAACTACATAAAACTCCTTTATAAAAGCAATACTATCCCCAACCTCTTCACGAATATAAATTCATGGCAATATTTATATAGGCAAGAATTCTTCCAAATGATCTGTTTTTTCGAAGTTTTTCAAAATATAATATACTTGTTGCCTACAAAAAAATTGAAATGCAGTATCATTTAAAAAATAGTCATTTTTCAACCTATATAATAACTTACCTTTCAGTTCACTAATTTCGCGTAGAGGATAAGTACTCAACGTTCCAAGTTGAAATTTAGAATTCTTTTCAAAAAAAAAAAATTGACGTCTTTTACTTTTTCACCACATTCATTTGATTCAGTTCACCTAGAAGCATCAAATTTCAAAATGTGGAATACCTGGGCTTCAATGCAACGAGTTGAAATAACATGCTTCTGAGGTCATCGAATTAAAATCTTAATTCAAGTTTTCAATCCAAACTTTAGAGCGAGTAACAAGGTTTATGATATTAAATAATATTTCAAAGATTAGATTTAAATGGGCAAACTTAAAATATTGACAATGTCTTGAAAAATATATTAGAAGCCGAATTTCCACCAACACTATTTTTAGTGCCTCTGAGATCTCATTTGAGATACTGAATCGAAATTTGAGCTCGGCGCGGTAATTCCGAACTCAAAGGCATAATTATTAATTAAACTTGTTTTCGGAACTCAGTTTTCTAAAATTCTGATTTTTACATCTTCTAGGGTTGTTTCAAATTGAAATTCAGTAATCTTAGATACATATGACAGAAATGGTAATTGATGATCTGAAGCTCAATTTTCCACAATTTCGGGTTTTGGGGCTATTTAAGAAACTAAATTAAAAACCGATTTCAAATTCGAACACAATGCCATTAAAAACAAAAGGTTGACTCAAAGATAAAAAATTTCCACATCAAACTTTCATTTGCTAACGAGTAAAATCAAAAACTTATCTTCAAATGTATTAGTATAAATGGTTTGTCAACTTTTAATGCGTTTTTGGTTTTTGTTTTTTGTTTTGTCTTTTTTTTTTCAACTAAAAATATAAATTATTGAACGTTTTCATTTCGGAGTATTTCACACTAGGGTGATCTCTCTTGAGTCCGAAACAACTTACATCAAGTCCATACCTACTGTGTGCGCGGCCAATAAATACATTTTCAGTCGTCTCTCATTTTTGGAAATAACCAAAATTAATACTTATTAAAAACATTTTAAGAACGATTTAGAGCTCCTAAATTTAATTAAAGAATCCGATTCTAAGTTTTTGTGCGATAAAACACGACTTTGAAAATTGAAAAAATTTTAAATTGGCCAACAACTCTCTTCTTTTAAATTGATAAATTTTTATAGCTTCGATTTCATTTTGGGGGATGGAGGTCCTTAAAATTTAGTTGGAAGTTTCAATTTTCTATAACCTCCTTACAAGGTCATTTAGCAATTATTACGACTATGTCCTATTTGCTTTTTGAAAAAACCCAAAATACGGCACACTCTATTACACATCCACTTAAGAAATTGAAAATTTTCACACCATCACATAGGTAGATAAACTTTGTAAATGAAATAAGAGTGAGGATGTGAATACCACTCACGGAGGGACTTCTATTAGATCGATTATGTAGTTTTAAACCTAACAATAAAAAGCATTAATTTTTCCACTAAATATGTTTCCATGAAAAGAAAACCAAAATTGAAAAATTGGAAGAATTCCATAAGTAAACCTAATGCCACACGTAATATGCCTATAAAGGGGAACTCCTAACCGCGCACAAAAAAACAAGGTTGTTTCATGTCTTTTACGCACTAAAATCGAAAGAAAAATTGCCATTAAATGTGGCCACAAAAATGTAACCAAATTTTAAAAATAATCTGACGAACTTCATGTTCAAAATTTTAACACGAGATGTATGCGGAGAAAAACTCAAATTTTTCATTTCTTTTACTAAAGCAATGAAACTATAGAAAATGAAAGTATTACATTTCATAATATTTCATTAAGGAGCCCTTGAAAATACTTGAGTGAAAAATAAAAAAAATAATTTTTTTTTTTAACCGTGCCGTGTACAGCAGCGAGGCTAGAGGCACGAGCTTTTATTGTCTTTTGTTCCCGCTAAAGTAACGAGAACAGGCCTGAGGAGGTTATGAAATAGAGGAGAGCGCGGATTATCGTTTCGTTGTCCTGGAGAAGGAGTGGCAGTGAATCAGGCAAGTTTAATCGCTGTCTTGTCAAGTGAAATTTGGGGCACTGTATGAGAAGATGGTAGACAGAAAGTTGCACATTACATCGGTCGTAGAAGGGAGGCGGTTCGCCTGAGAGGAGGTAAGAGTGGATCAAGTGAATGCGTCCGATTCTCGGTCTACATAAAAGGACTTCTTCCTTCATTTTAGATATCAATAAAAAAATACAAAAAAATGAAGTTGGTCGAAAAAATTTTAATATTTTTTTATTTGAAATTTAGGCGTTTTTTAAGGTTTGCAATACGCAAAAATTTCTCATACAACCTTTGGAAAATATCACACAGAAATTTTTACAGCTGATTTTGTTTCACTTAAGAGCCTAAATAATACATTTCACTCAACGCTCACACAAATCCCTCGTAAACTTTTAAAATTAAAATAATCTCCAACATGCGATCTCTCCAAAATACGAATTACAATCCTACATGTATAACATATTGTCCCAAAAAACCTTATAGAAGAAAAAGGTATGTTAAGTATCCTCCATGTACATAGTCCAAATTCCATCAGATAATGCAATCCATAGCTTATACATAATCTGACGGCGTTTCTCAACTTTCTCGATTGTAACCTCTTCATCAAAACTCAATTCTCTATTTCACACCCAGCCATACTTTTACGGATGTATAAGCCTCAGAAACAAATTTTTAATATCATAAATCCCGATGAAGTTGTCGTAGATGTATGAGCATGTAAAAAAGAAGAAACGATGTTAGTAACGCGTATATATTGCGGCTAAATTACTACAAGTTACAATGGAAAACAGTGGAGATTCATTTCCCTGGAAAAAGTATATGAAACAGGTTGTATAGCTCGCTCTTTCCTCGCTCGTGAACAAGGGTGTTTCACCTGCCTTCCCGCGTGGAGTGTAGACGCTACATCACTCCCCTCTCACTAAAAAGCGATGCTGGAGAGAAAAAAGATAATATAATGTCTACGTTCACGCGGAGTGATGAGTCAAACATTCTATTCCTTGTGGGAGGGTAAGGCGGGAACTAAAACGCCAGTTTCTTTGACTTTCTTCAGGGATAGCGACTATCAACATTTTCCATTGTAATTTTTGGTCGCAATATACACACGATACAATCGATATCTATTCTGCCTTATTTATACGTTCAAGCATATTTACAACACTAGTGACCCATAATATTTGTTCCTTCTTATCGTAAATTTAATTCCAGAGATTGTAAACGTTAGATTCATCGTTTATCTAGATATCCTTTCAATTACATTTTTCCTCGTTGAAGTTTCGCAATAACGTGAAACTTTCCAAGGTTATCTTATTTACCTGTGTAGCTGAAGGTGACCTCATTTGAATGACAGACGCCCGTGAAAAACAACTGAACAAATTACTTCGCATATTTTAACCACTCCTTGATTACGATTCATTTGAAAGCACAGATCCACACTTGTTCATTAAGAGCGCTTTCATCATCATCAGAATTTTTTGAAAAACAACCTACAGCCCTTTTTTTTACACTATATAAGAGGAAAGGAACTCTATGTTCTTGTAAAATCAAAAGTGAGATACAAAATGAATAAGCCATTCGTTGTAATAATTTTCGCTCTTTATATGTGCGGGGTAAGTACATCAATATTGCATATACAAAGATGCTCTTACAATCGTTTGAATTATTCTGAATAATCATTGTATGCAATTACATCATTTCAGCTCTCCGCCTCACACCCACTTTTCATGAATGGATATTCCTTAGGCAGCCAGACAAACCTGGGATCGAACTCCATCACCTTAGACGACATAGCCGAAGCTATGATAGTCATGCCTGAAGAAAAACAACTTAAAATCTACCAAGCACTCGTTGAACTAAACGAAAACCTAACACCACGATCTAAAACGCAACGTTTCATCCTATCCATACCAACTGCTGTGCAACAAAAGGACAACGAGATACAATCTTTAAAGCAAATCTTAAGCAACAATTTACCAACGTCGCTACTGTTCCCTACATTACCTGCACCAGCGTCTCATCAGCCATCACTTCTCAGCGCTTTATCATCAGGGCCATCGTTTCATTCTCACACGCATGGTGACCATCATCATCTTCATAAACCAATAAAAACGCACGGAATCGACCTGATTATATCAACTCAAACGCACGAGTACAAACCGGAAAAAAAATCTAACAAATCTGAAAACTCTTCGGAGAAACTCCAACTTAACGAAAAGGACAATGATGACGACTTTTTTAGTATTTTCAGCGATATACTCGATAGTATTGTCAAAGAAAATATTAAACTAGATGATGCACCTGATAAAACCAAAACAGCTGATATTTTAGATGACAAATCTGCTGAAACCGTTGAGAAAAATTCGCCTGAAGAAGACATAAAAAACGCTGACCAGGTGTCTGATGAAAACAAAACAACCGAAACTAAATCGAATGAGTCTTCCGTTTCTGAACAAGAAACATCCGAAGCCACACTAGATCAGCCAGTTGATTCCACTGAAAAACCATACGAACCTACATTAGAGAAGTCCTCTAATTTAGATGAAGAAGCTTCTGAAACTACACCAAATGAAACCTTAGACTCAGCTGAAAGCACCACCGGATCTCTTGAATCGGCTGAAGAACCCTTGCAACTAATACAACAAAATCAGATTTCCGATTCTAAAGAAAAAGCAACAGATCAAATATCCGAAGCCACACTGGATCAACCTGATTCCGTTGAAAAACCGTATGAACCTACATTAGAAAAGTCCTCTAATTTAGACGAAGAAGCTTCCGAAACTTCACCAAATCAAACTTTGGAATCAGCTGAAAGCACCACCGGATCTCTTGATTCGGCTGAAGAATCCTTGCAACTAATACAACAAAATCAGATTTCCGATTCTAAAGAAAAAGCAACAGATCAAACATCAGAAGATCAATCCAATGAGTTGCAAACACCAGTAGAACCAAAACAAAACGAACTTGAAGAACTTTCAGATTCAAGCTCAACAAATTTAAACAAAACCCTTGAAATTACTCCAGACGAATTTGCTGAAACAAAAGGCACCGAATCAGCTAACCAAAACCATACGATGGATTCAAAAACAACAGATGGAAAAATTGTTGAATCCCAAGAGCCTATTCAAGTTGACGAATCTAAAACTGCTGAAGCTATTTCGCCTCAAAAAAAAGGTCTTCCAAGGGAACGTAAATTAAAAAGAACGAAATCTAAAAAATCACTTAACAAAGATGAAACACAAACTACGAAAAAACGGGGGAAAAACGCACTTCCTAAAACTGAAGAATTCGGCGAAGATACGAAGTTGCAAAAGTAATAATAGTTTTATACATGTTTCCTCTTATAAAATAAGTAACAGATTGAAATTTTTTCAATTACTGTAATCTGTAATATCAAGTTTCATGTAGAAACCGAATATACACTACGCATTGACAAATATGTTGCAATCATTTAAGTACATCAAAAAGGTATTTAGTAAGGATTTCTTCGTAAAAAAAAAAAAAAAAAAGCTCACCAACGGAATTATATATGATGGAAAAAAATGTCAAAAATTTTCATTCCTTTATTTGAAATATCAAGTCAGTAAAAAAAATCGAGAACATATTTGCTTGGTAATATTTCAATACCAAATGTCTGAATATATCTCGCACTAAAAAAAAAAATCATTTTCAAATTTTGACCATCAAGAGCATCCAGACTTCGGATTTTGAATAATTATTGTTCCAGCAAAATTTTAAAATTTTTCTTAAAAAGCTGAATACGTTTTTCGGAACTATAAAATACAACTTTTAATACCACAATCACTCTTAAAAATATGAAAAAAAAAATTCCAAGTTCTGATGAAAAAATATGTAGGTTTAAGAGCTGAAGAATGAACATATGAATACAAAGACTCGTAAATGTGGACATCATCAGAAACAAACACTGATTTTCAGTCACTTCATTAAGAAATTGTACAAGTTATGATTTCGATCAATACATGAGTATTATGGATAGACGGTTTCTTGGTACATTATATTAGGAGATACTTTTTAGCGCAGTAACTTTGAATCTAAGATTTTCATATCTTCAAGAAAACTAGGGGCATACGCACGCAAACGTTTCTTCTCGGAGCATAAGCAAACTTTATGGAATGTGACTCTTATGACGTCAACACTTATGTCAATAAAATAGTACTAAGAGGCATTTCTTCTCAATAACTACAACATGATGAAATTACTTTAAATTTGAAACACTGAAACTCAGGATGTTCTCTTGAATCTGTAATTGCTCTTCAATTCATAAATTTTCATGTACCCATTTGTTATGAAATATTCAATTATAATATTACAATAGATTCAAGCAATATCTTTGAGGCGCATGAATTCCAAATTTTAAAATGAAACAGTCCTTAGAGTATGAGAAAAAAGCCTCAAAAAGTAGTCATCTACTAGCGAGCCAATTAGAAATATTAACTTCCTTTACACTACCAATGTTCATAATGCTCGTTTTATTCATGAATTGCCTTACATGAAAATTAATGCTGCTACATGGATAAGAAAAATTTTCCCTAAATTACATTATACCACAAATTTCAGTTCTATGTCGTATTTCTGGGAACTTATCCATTTAATACCATGTAATAGAAGAGATTGAGGTGAGGGGGGAAGTTTTGATCAATTTGTAGTTTCTTAAGAGAGAAAAAATACTTGCATTGACTCTGATCGCGATGCTGATGATAAAAGTTGAAATAGAATTTCAAAACCTAAGTAGTGTAAAATTTTTGAATGTTTTTCAACAATTAATCAAGGATTTTGAATGCATGAAGACCATTTTTTCAATTTTATCAATTTTTTTTTCATGAAAAAAATTGGAATGTTGATTGAAAATGTATTACAAATGTTCTAACTGCTCAGTAATTTCATTAATGGGAGGAACAAAACTAGAAATTATCAAAGTTTTGACGTTACGCATTTTAATTGAACATAAATTGTCAAAGAAAATGGTGTAAGATTATTCATCAAATTCAAAAAGCAATGTTCCCAGGTAATTTGCTTAATTTGAGAAAGAATTAGAAAATCCCAAAATATGGACAATACAAATTTTTCAAAATTTTATAGCACAAAACACA